>JAMZAV010004703.1:0-48725 GCA_024449915.1 Sweltsa coloradensis | reverse complement strand
GTTCAATATATCCGCATAATATCAATTGAAAGAAAACTATAGACTTCACAAAGTTAAA
Organism: Sweltsa coloradensis; assembly: GCA_024449915.1. Classification (NCBI taxonomy): domain Eukaryota; kingdom Metazoa; phylum Arthropoda; class Insecta; order Plecoptera; family Chloroperlidae; genus Sweltsa; species Sweltsa coloradensis. The sequence continues at coordinate 48,667 of JAMZAV010004703.1, read as the reverse complement.
ATTAGAAAATGTAAAATTTTGGACACTCCTTGTACTAGAGATATAACGTTAGAACTATCACGCAGCAAACTTGTGGATTATTTTTTGCCTCTACTAAACTTCTTTAGTGGATAGTATTTCGGGTGGGAGTAGTGTCATATATTTTGTATACTAATGGACTATCTTGTATTTGGCCCTCAGCTGTAGCGGACACCACCCTTGCCTGCCCCTCTGGCGCTGCCAAGATCAACACATGCCTCTCGAAGTACCTGATATCCGTGAGTACTGTACTTCTTTCATCATAATATAGAAATACATTGAACAATACTGGTTCAAACAATGTTGGCTAAGAGTAATGTATTCACCAATTGTAATGGAAATTAAACAACGTATACTCCGTTAAGTAAATGCAATATATTTATAATAATACATTTAATTTATATATTATTCGATACATTCTTATTTTATACTTATTCTCAAAGTTTCTTAAATTTCAAAATGATTTTTTCAAATTTATAAATTTTTCTGTAGATATCATTAAATTCGGGTATTGTAAAAGTTAGTTAGTAAGGAAATCAATTCAATCAATTAAGGAATCAATCATCAATTATAATTGTAATTTTATCGATGTCAAAAAAAATTCATGAGAAGGACATAAATATGGGATAGTTTCCGCCGACATGCCACCATCTTGTTTCTCTCTAGTTTACCCCCACCTCGCTCATCCACCGCCGCCATCTTGTTTCTCTCTAGATGTGCTCGGCCTTGAACGCGACCACCACAGAATGCAAGACCAAGCTGAGCCTGATGTCAGTGGACGCCGCCATCTTGTTTCTCTCTAGTTTACCCCCCCTCGCTCATCCACCGCCGCCATCTTGTTTCTCTCTAGATGTGCTCGGCCTTGAACGCGACCACCACAGAATGCAAGACCAAGCTGAGCCTCATGTCAGTGGACCCTGCAGAGAAGAAGGGAGGCCTCGCGAAGATGAAGCAGACTTTATCCAAGAAGAAGGCCTCGACCTAGACCCAACTTGGGGGACATTGTTCGGTAGAGAAATGACTTGACGAACTTCTTGAAATGGCCGCAATGTGTTTTTTTCACCATGACAACCAAAGATATTGTTGTATTTTCACAAATAAAAAAACTTTGATTTAGGAGTATACCTGATAAACTCTTTGTCCATGACCAGATCACAAGTTTATCACTCGAGTTAAAACTGTTCAATTAACTCGAATTAAGAGTTAGTTGGAACTATTGTGTTATTGACAAACACTGCGATATAGTGAAAACGGTTCAACTTTGACACACGGCCATTATAAAGTTCGGTTCAAATTTCCATGATATACGTATCGTATTACGGGAACCGTTTTACTTTAACGGAACTAAATGTCTGAGATAAACGCAGTGAATATCTATCAAGTTATCTGAAACATAGAATACCCACCTTAGCTACAGTGCCTTCACCGACAACATAATGATATATATGTTTGGTATGTTGCATTTTCTTCTGAAGTTGCATTTCTAGTATGTATTGTCCGATTCGTATCTGGAAAGAGTTTAAACGAACGTTAGGCCAAGATTCCGTCGTTTGGCATGAGTAACTAATAGCAAAACATTTGTAATCTTTGTGATTTTAATTGGAATCATTTGGCCTCAAACGAGCCGACTGTGAATGGATGGTATTTAGAATACATTTTATTAATTAACATTTGGATTAATAGGTAAAGATAAAAGTCAGAATATTCAGACCAGCACTTTATTTAACATTGTACAACTTGAGATAAAAGTAAAATGGTAACAGTCAGTCAATGGAAACCAATCCAGAAATTTAAAATCACATATAAAATGTAATGTATTTTGAAAGTCGCAAACAACTAGGAATTGAGACTCAAATGTTTATGTCCAAAGATATTTCTGCTGTCGCCGTCAAATCGATAGCTAATTATAATAGCCATTGATACAGAAATTAACTTCAACCACATGAAACTTCATTCATTGAAAGCAGCTGTTTATGTCACTTTAACAATGTGACTATCATTGATTCATAGCAATTGTCGTAAAAGTTTGCCCCGACTGGGGTTCGAACATAGAACCTCCGGCTTAACGTGCCATAGCTCTACCAATTGAGCCACCGGGACTACAAAACAAACCTTTACTAAACTGATATCTGTTGTGACTGTTGTGTTGATCAATGAATCAATAACTATGTCCTTAAAGCGGGCCTATGCTTAAAAACCTTATGTTAATAATATGACTGTTAATATTAAATACTTTATTTTCATTCAACTTGGATTTTCATTTTTTTTACAGCTGTTATAATATTCCAGTTTTACTTATTGTACGTACTTTTCATTTTTTAAATATTTATTCGTGCATTAAATGATTTAAATAAACATTTGTATTGATTTAAATGATTTACTTACATTGGGAGAAACTCGATATTATTATCAGATATGTTTATTTATTAAGATTGAGTAACTGTAGGTGCAGAGAAGATACAAGTAAAGTGGTTAAGAACAAAGAACGCCCACGTCATTGATATTATATTCCCAACAAAACAACTGTCGCAACTCTATTCACGCTAGTTCTGAGTCAATCTAGCACACTGAGGAACTTCATCATCTAGCTCAGATAATTCTTAATGTATTGGCTAGACCTACTTCTTCCAAATCATACACAAAGGAGGCATATCATTTAGCCGCGCATTCACTACCACTGACAGGAGAGTCTGCGTTCTTTGGTAAGAAACTCTCTAAAACACATCAAGGATAATCACGAGACTGTTGTTCCCCGTCCCAGACTGACTCACTCCTAAGTCTCCCCTGTGACCATATGGAAGCAGCTGGGTAAGGGGCCTTGAAGGGGAAGAAGAAGCTGGGTCTGGAACAAATAACATCAGAAATATTAATATTGGGAATTTGCTCTGTTCTTTTATATTTTAATGTGATATTTCGACATTCCTCACGTGTCTTTCTCAAACTGAAGTTTGAACCTGTTTTTTTTACAATCCAAAGAAATTTGAAAATAATAGAATAACAGGTTGTAGGTCTATGATGAAACCATTTCTACCAGCAATATGATTAAAATGTAATGTATTTATTTATCTAACGTATATCTTAATCAGTTAATAAAATATTTACAAGGAGGACAAATTAATAAATCAAATTTCATAAATGCAGACACAACAATGAACTATAAGTTAGTTCATGTGTTCATGTTCATGTTCATGAGTATTCATGAGCCGATACTCTGACGTTTGCCTGGATGAACACCGTGACCAGACCCTGTACTAGATTGACTTAGGCTGGGCTGGAACCAAAGATCACACAGTTTGAAGTCTCCACCCTCATTCTCCTATCTATAGCATAGATGAGTTTAGAAGCAAAATTGTTGAAGGTATTGTTGCAGATTATTTAGCAAACATATACAGGTGTAGAACGATAACATGGAAAATCAAATAAATATCATTGTGATTGATGCCAGTTAAAGGAAAACACACTCTTCAAACCAGGTGGATGCACAAACATACATAAATGAAAAGAACATACTTACTAAACAAACACATGAATAGCTAACCTGCAAACAGGATAATACCATATGTCTCAAATGGCTTGTCCAAGGCCATATGTGATACAACGCACTTCAAAACCTGTCCGTAATTTTGAGGCTGCAACTGTAGTGTTAGTGTCTGCTTGATAGACCTTGTCATCCATGGCCACCTCCACTCGTCCTGAGTTGTGGCTTCGGTGTCGTCGATATTATCATGGCGTATGAGAGAATCGCCCAGAAGCCAGGTTATGTTGGCGACAGGGCGACTCTCTTGCACCTCACAGGTGGCCGTGACGTTAGTATCTGTGAAGACCATGCACAGAGTTGGTGCAGTGGGAGGTTCTGAAACAATTAAAAACTTTGGTATCAACATGTATCACTTGATCTCCACCTCATGTTGCCTTCCGCAGATACCAATATAGAAAATTAAACCTAAACGAGATAACTAAACACGTTTTCTACGAGACAGTCCCTCAGACAATAGTATTCACAAGAAGTTTAAAAAAAGCTTATAAACATAAATGGAGAGTATTGGCAATGAAAATGTTACAGTGTATTTATTATCGCCTTGCTAGACTAAAGAAACCATGAATTAAAATTCAAAACTATTAAACATGACTTAAGTTAAATTGAAGTAAAGTCGACCGGAGACAAAGAACGGATAAACCTACGTGCTACGATGAGGGTCATGAATCTCCAGTCATCAGTGGCTGATTCTGACCGAATATATCTCCAGGCTAGGCCGTTGTCTTCCTCGCTTACGTTTGTCAGCGCGTAGCCACATTCACCGTTCTTCATTCCGGCCCCGACATATCGAAGCCGCCCGGAGCTGGTGTGAGGCTCAGGTCTCGCGTTGACATTATAAAAATTAGAAACGCTCGGCAGTATAAGGTTGCAGATTTTAAGCGGTTCTGAAGCTTTAATCATAAACCTCGCCTCCGCGCCCGGGAGAACGACCATGTCCCTCGGTGTCGTCTGGTTGTAAGAGAGAGCATCGTAGTCTGCAAAACGCGACAAAAATGTATCAGATCGTCACACGTTTTGTGTTGCGAAGACTACGAGACTGTGTAACTCACAATTGGCATACAAGTCTGCCCAAGCGTACATCCAACCCCCGCTCTCAGCTCGGACGCGACAGGCAACCAACCAATTTTTCCAGCTTTTTATTTGCAGCGAGATGCCACATTCACCAACCGTCAAACCCCGACCGCTGTAGCTGTAGTTGGTTAACTTATCGTTCAGGTGGGCAGAATCGGCCCGGGACTGAGACCCCCGGCTCATCTCTAGTAGCGGACCGGCTGAATTGGAGTCCCATTCGTCCCACCACCGGAACTGACACCCGGCGAGGGCCACGTCGGCAGTGCAGGTGAAGGAGACAATCTGGTTGGCCCGGGTTACTCGCACGTGGTCAGGCTTCATTGTGAGACTTAAGGACGCAACTCCTAAGGACAAGACAACACATCTCTGAGCCGTTTTAGCAATGAGGCACATAATAAATTAAAAGTTGTTCTGAATCGGCCTTGTTGATTCTGGCGTTGATCCGCGGGTGTTTGTACTGTCCATATAACTGATTGCTATATATCCCATTAAAAATATCAATCTTTGTTTGGTTTTCGCTCACTCGTCGATTGCGTCACGTCCTGCAGGATTGGCTTGGTCACTTTGGTTTACTGTCCCCCACTGAAAATCAGTTATGTGACTGAGTGAGTAGACTCTAAATACGGATTTATTTATTTTATTTAATCATTCATCAACCTGGGTATAAGTAAGTTGGGGAATGTAAAAACATTGCATTTTGATTATATGTCTTAGAAACCAAGCACGTTATACAATTTGAAGGTTGTTCCAATTAAGCCGTCTTGATTCTGGCGCCACCCTGTGGGTGAGACCTTGTTATTTTCAGTAGAGGTCCGCCTTGCTCGTCCGGAGAGTCACCGCAAAACCAAGATCCACTGTGGCACTCTATTGTGTCACAAAAATAATATTGAGCTGCGAAGTTTTTAGATAGAATTTTAGACAACATATTTTTTTAAACACATTACATATACATTAAAAACTGGGAATCTTAGAACAGTAAGGTTATATTGAAATAAAATACTTGTTCTTTATAAAATTTAATAAAATAGAATTATTACAATACTTCCAGTATTTTCATTACCCGCCATGGTTGCTATTGGAAGGGTGTTTAATATACCAAAAGTATTGCACAAATTGCATTATATTAAATTTCATTCGGGTTAAGTAAAAGTAAAAAAAATTGTTTTCAACATAGTTTTTGGTAGTCAATAACATACATAAAAGTAGATTGAAGTGTTTCAAGAAAATATATATTTGCAGACAAACATTATACCCTAAAGGTATGTTAGAAATAAAAAGAATATTTCTAGTTATACATCGAGAGTTACTTACGGACGACCTGGAGTCCGGTCACCACCAGCAGAACTAACAACATCTTGGACATTGTTGACAGAGAGATCACGGATGAGACGACGAAGCTCTGGGCTGAGAATGATGTGAAACGTAACAGTCGTCGTTTTATACAAGCAGCTGTGAGCAAAATCAAGAGAATCACATGATGTCCGTCGTCCAATAGCAAACACCCAACACAGGGTTTTGCCATGGTGTGGTGTAATGAAACCAATCCACACTCGCCGAGTAGGCTCAGTTGCAAAGTCATACATGATGTCCGTCGTCCAATAGCAAACACCCAACACAGGGTTTTGCCATGGTGTTGTGTAATGAAACCAATCCACACTCGCCAAGTAGGCTCAGTTGCAAAGTTCGCCTCAATGTAAAAGTCCCTGGCTGGCGTGAGGAGAACATCACGAAGATTGCTGGGGGCCAGGAGTGTTGCAATGCCTCGTGAATGACAACAACTTAACTTCACACTAGATTTAGATGCAGATGTTAGCGCAACGCGTGTTTCTACGGAGTTGTGATCTGCACGAGTAGGCTCAGTTGCAAAGTTCGCCTCAATGTAAAAGTCCCTGGCTGGCGTGAGGAGAACATCACGAAGATTGCTGGGAGCCAGGAGTGTTGCAATGCCACGTGAATGACAACAACTTAACTTCACACTAGATTTAGATGCAGATGTTAGCGCAACGCGTGTTTCTACGGAGTTGTGATCTGCACGAGTAGGCTCAGTTGCAAAGTTCGCCTCAATGTAAAAGTCCCTGGCTGGCGTGAGGAGAACATCACGAAGATTGCTGCCAGCCAGGAGTGTTGCAATGCCTCGTGAATGACAACAACTTAACTTCACACTAGATTTAGATGCAGATGTTAGCGCAACGCGTGTTTCTACGGAGTTGTGATCTGCACGAGTAGGCTCAGTTGCAAAGTTCGTCTCAATATAAAAGTCCCTGGCTGGCGTGAGGAGAACATCACGAAGATTGCTGGAGCCAGAAGTGTTGCAATGCCCGTGAATGACAACAACTTAACTTCACACTAGATTTAGATGCAGATGTTAGCGCAACGCGTGTTTCTACGGAGTTGTGATCTGCACGAGATAGGCTCAGTTGCAAAGTTCGTTCAATATAAAAGTCCCTGGCTGCGTGAGGAGAACATCACGAAGATTGCTGGAGCCAGAGTTTGCAATGCCACGTGAATGACAACACTTAACTTCACACAGATTTAGATGCAGATGTTAGCGCAAACGCGTGTTTCTACGGAGTTGTGATTGCACGAGTAGGCTCAGTTGCAAAGTTCGCCTCAATGTAAAAGTCCCTGGCTGGCGTGAGGAGAACATCACGAAGATTGCTGGGAGCCAGGAGTGTTGCAATGCCTCGTGAATGACAACAACTTAACTTCACACTAGATTTGGATGTAAATGTTAGCGCAACGCGTGTTTCTACAGAGTTGTGATTTGCATGAGTATGTTTAGTTAGAAAGAGATCATCGCTGATTTAATTGGTTACTATTGATTTAGGTTTGGCCTACAAGAAAGCATTTGCGTAAGATATTAGTAAAGTTTCTTATTAAATGTGGCGAAGGTTTGCGAGAGTATGAGGAAAATTTATAGTTAAACAAGAAAGAACACAAACTTCAGTGGATTTGGCGATTAACTGATGTTTAAAACATGAACATTTAACAATGTAAAAGAAGTATGCTTAAGCTCATTTGACGGTCTTAAATGATGTCATATTCGTAACAGCGAGGCCAGCACGTGATACTATCCTATGCAGGAGGTCACTAGTATCACTTAACACACGCATGATAGCCATCCGTTATGAAATCCAGCCTGCATCTTGTTATGTTCTGTGAACTTGACTCAGATCAGCTGTTGTCAGATCATCTGTTAAAATGCTAAAAATTCTTTAACTGAAGCTAAATTATGGTTTAAAAACCATAAGCTAGTTTAAAATGCAGAAAAACCAATTTTAACCAATACTTTACCATCCAATCAACCAAATAAATAAACCGAATCACAGACATCAAACTATTCTGATGGCAATACCCTGAAAGCAGCTGAATACCTCGAGTTTCTACGATTAATAATAGATTTAAGTAGAATCAACATGGTTCTAAACTAGCTCACAAACTTAATTCTGCCTGCTTTGAAATTAGAATAATAAAGGTTTTAACGAATGGGAATCTGCTAAATTAGTATATCACGCCTTCTTTGAGTGTATACTGAGGTACCCCACAAAATATACAAAAATTTCTAAAAAAAAAAAAAAAAAAAAAACGGCAGCCAAGCTCCCTTTCAAAAGTCTTTGGCTGTGAATGCTGTGAGATATAGAAGTTGAGCAAAGCTTTTAATTCTTTCATACTAGTTTCGCATGGAAAATAAGTAAGATCATCAAAAAGTAAAAATTGTAAACTCAAAATCATAAAAAAAAATGCTTGACCATTGAATTTGGTTCATTAAGAGAACTCTAAAAAGTTAAAATTTTTAAACTTAATATTATTAACAAAATTGCTTGGCAATTGAATTTGGTCCATTACGAGAACTCATGGCTCACACACTCATCTAACAACGACTTTGGCGTTTACCTAGTTAAAACCTATTTCGGTGTTTAGCGGTGATAAACTTATAATTTTTATGGTTAGGTTTTTAATGAATTTGATGTTCATTCTTCGAAATTACAAATTGCAAATGATTCCGTGTAGGCCTATTGTCATTCTTGAATAACAAGAACCTCTACTTACATATCAAACACTACGACGTAATGAACTGTCAAACTGTATACACACAACAGCACTTAGAGATAGACTTCATTTTAAATCAAACTACTCCCCCATGCATTGTCAATACTCTTTTATAACGCTGGCACACAAGTCTAGAGAAGCTAGCTTCATGAATGCTGGATCGATACGTATGGCACGGAACGCAAGTTCCCTATTCACAAATCCCTTGTGAATATTATAATTAAATAATGTCACGCAATTAATTGATCGCCGTCTGTTTTTACACACAACACGCTCATTTGCAGGACTTAATGAATGTTTAGTATCAATTTCAACCACGCCCAAAGATGAGAATACATTAGGGGCCAAGAGCAGATGGTCGAGATAAAGTCGAGAAATTTAGTCTATAGATTGGACGGACGAGTTTTTATCTTGCTTAATAAAATGTTGTGATAAATAAAGCTATATAATAGGTGACTATTCAATTTCCAATTTTCAATATTTATTTGTCTGATATAATTATAAGAGTCAAGATCTTCAATCAAGATTTGAATAGAACGTTCGGTAGGTTCTTTCGCGAAAGTTTGTTTATTCGCTGATTTGTTGTTTCTGATTTTTGGCACACCTCATATTCGTTTGAGTGGGATCGTCTGATAAATCAGTTTAGTCTTTTTCATCTTTTTTTTTCTTTTTTTTCTTTCCTACTTTGTTTCGTTTTTTTAAAAGATGTTTCAACATAGGTATTAAGAGGTTTTTAATTAGCAATTTATTTAAAAGAATTTTCGTTGATGTGGAAGTGTTTTTAATATGTTTTATTAATATTATGTTGTGTTTATTTGATATGTATCATTTTAACATGATACGACGTTCTTTTGTAATGTGGGGATATTATGTACCAAGGGTAACAGGTACGAAAGTACTACGGGGCAAATGCTCTTTCTGTTGCTCTTGCATTCAAATATTTTCTTTTATATAATGACATGTTTTGTCTGTTAAATGATATGAAAGAAATGAATGCAAAATATTAGTAAAAAATAATGAATAAATACTTTTATCCTCTTTCCTCATTAATTAATTTTATTTAATTTCCATTTATAATTTGTTACCAATTATTGTTTGTTATTATACATAGTTGTTGCAATATTACAATTTCAAACTTTACCAACTTAAGTTCCTTGTTGAACTTTATTTAATATGTAATTAGATTTATTGTGTTGTCTTCCTTCTTAAATCATTATTTAAACAGAATAAGATAGACGTTCTATTATACATTAAGTACATGCACATATACATTAATGATTATATTCATTCAATAGTTGGCTAACCAAATAGAAATATAGATAGGCTCTGAGAACCAGCACTCAACAATAGTTATATTTTATTTACCAACATGTCACTGTGATGTTTTGTTTCTGTTGTTTTTCTTTTTTTTTTAGTGATTACTTGTTAATAAATTAGTAGGCCTGTAACACTGCTTCTCGCTGAGAAATGTTTTCCTTCTCTTATGTGGTTTTCAATTGGCTTGTTCACTGCGACTTTTACTCACCACGCTGCGCTATTGTACTAACCCCCCACCGCCGTCTGGATGCCTGTAAAGGCGGATGTAGAGTGTAGACGGCGGTGATAGCCCAACTTGCGGGTGTCATGGCTGCTCATAGCTGTCAGCAGCCTACTGTTTTTACTGTCAGTTTGCATAGTTTTATGTTGAAAGCAAAATGCCCAATTGCTGTGTGTATTCGTGTAAGGAGAGAGGAGGGCATACTGTCGTGTTTATTACTACAAATAAATCAATCACACATAATATACTGACAGTGTCTTTATTCGGCCTCCTGCCTACGTAACCTCTCTCATGTCAACAAATCAACACTGGCTAGGACTAAGCCCTAGGCTTTGCTGAGGCATATGCAAGTAGGGCCTAGGCCTATACTTGCTAATTTATAATACCATGATATTGATATGCCTAGGTCTACATCTAATGCTGAAGAAAAGCCTAGGCCCTAGTCCTTAGTAGCCTTATTCCAAGTAGGCCTAGGTCTTATCTCAATAACAGTGCTAGGCCCCAGGTTTAGACTTCAACGGCGCCATGTGCTTTCAGCTCTTATTTTAATTTTCCTATCGTTCACGTTTTCATTGTTTAAAAGTTTAAACAAACAAAATATGCTATTGAATAAAATTACTTGAAATAGGCCGTACGACTACTTACGTAAAACAATACGTAAACAAACAATCGAGGAAGCATACAGATTTGACAGTGCTGAGCTTGCTATACATAGTTTATTTCAAACGCCGCCACGGTCTAGGGCAGGGTCCACTAGATACCTAAAAAGCAGCTCGGAATAAGTATCTAGTGGACCCTGGTTTTGGGGGTTAGTGCAGTGGCGCGATCTGCGTGGAGCTTTGCGTGAACAAGCCAATTGTTATTGTGAGATTAAGACTCCTGGAAAGAAGTGGAAATATTACTGTGTATTTCTTGAAAGTGTGTTTCCTGATGTCAAGTCTATAGTGGTAGATGTCTTACGGCCGGATACACAAGTCACTTACTAAGTGTAAACATTCGAACAAAGCCACGTGGACGTGGCAATGTTCTGCACAATTAACTGCGCATGCGCGCTCCGTTGCAAAGCATCATGGGAGACAGACAATTCACACGCTTGCTTGGGATGGTGGCGGACTGCACTGACTGTGCTGGAAAACGCAGTAATCCACACTCGCGAGCATGTGGCATTTAACGTGTAAAATACGCTTTCTCCGTAATACTTTGCGAGCGCGATATGTATCAGACTATAATATTATATTGTATAGTCTGATATTTGCAAAGATATTTCTGTGTTCAGCATTCACGTTTTTCTGAGTTGTTTGTGTCACATGAAAATAATTGTTGATAATATACTTTATATATCAGACTAGAATTGCATATTTTTTTTCCAATTTTCACAATTTATTTTTCAATATGGTTATGTCATAATCAAATCTATATTATCTATAGAGGACTCAAATCACCTAGAGGCATGCGCTAGTGTCGCGGGGGCGTAGCACTGTCATGGCCGCCGAGTGAGGATACCTTTGTAAACACCCATATGATCCTACACAAGCACAGTGTAAATATATAAGGTTTTGGGGGAATAGAATAGGTATCATGTGGCTCATTATGAATTCAAAATCTAGTATTTATTTATTTAAAAGTATTTCTAGTATTTATATAGATTTATATCAGCATTTATAATTAAAATACCTACGGATATAGTCTGTCGGGCGCCTGTGAACGTAGACAATGATATAAACCGCTTATTTTTGTGGCCGTAGTATTATTCCAGAGTACAACGTTACAGAGTCCAACATACTTTGAAATAATATCAATATAATGACTAAATTGATTAATATCAAAGCAAAATATTTGGTTATGTTCTATAATCTATAATAGGAATGTAATGCAATATTAGAGTAGCACACAGCGTTTCAATTCAAGCAACAACAATAAAGCCACTCAAGCTTTGTGAAGAGTGAAGACAATAAAGCAGTAAACAATAAACATTATGCGTTCCTAAATTATTAGAATGCAAAATAAAAAATTACTGGACAAAACACCAATATAAAAGAACATTGGGAATAACAAGTCAACATGGTCTTGTGCTTAATTTTCTCGGAATCATGGTAGCCCAGGTATTAAAATGCAATCTTAAATTTTTTAAACCTTATTCACCCACTCTTGAGGGGATTTGATTGTTTTATTGTGATTAAGAAAATACCAATATAAATACTATAAACAAAAACAGGAATTGAACCCATGGTCTCCCTCTGGTCGGGCGCGGACTATATAACTGGGTGTGGTGATTTAATAAGAATTTGATATTCACTATATTATAATATAAAAATGCACAAATAGTTCAGCAGCAAATACACTACCGCGTTCCCGGTGGTCTTTTGCTCCGGAGACATGGGATCGATCCCCGGCCAAAGTTGGGTTTTGTAAATCTGGACTTAGCCCATTTATTGTGATATAATCTAGGGCTACTGATTGTTTTTAGCCAAAAATGAATTAGTCTTATCAACTAGGTATGAATTTAATATATTGATATGAAGACCACTCTTTATTAAGATATCACTGAATTACCTAAGTGAGAGGGAATGTGTTTTGTTTCCGTAATTTCTTGTAGATTCCTTACACGAAATAACGAATCAGTGCATGTGTTCAGTCACTTATCTTCCAATAAGTGGCTTCAGCAAATATACACTCTAATGGCAAGTGGGTAGGTGGATTGTGGACATATAATATTCAACGTACGAAATGTGACCAATAATTGTAAAATGTGAATTTTAACATGCAATAAAGAACAATACAACAAAATAACAGTAGGTATAGTTGGTTAACCAGTCGGCGTTTGATTACGTTTTCAGTGTCTCCAATGCATTTTTTCACGGAATGAATTATGTTTCTGTTAAAATATGATGTTGAAGACTAGATTCCATGTAGGTGCTGTTTGTTGTGTGCGCGATAGAACATCACAATAAGTTAATTTCTTACGCGCGAGGATAGCATGTGTAGATTCTATCCTCACTAGCGCGTTTCCAGCGTTCGCCGCCAGAGTGGACATGAGAAGATGGAGCGCTCTATAGCATCGATATCACCAACAAAGCCTGTTCCGACCTGTAAGTGAAACCTCAAGTGTGGCAAGTCAAAACAATAAAATCGCGTTCCTTTGCTGCCTCGCTGTCTTTGATGTGATGTTCTTGGCTTCCGTTATCGACTGAAACTTCATTTCCAAACATAAATCACGAGTGTGACACCATCAGCCCAGCCAGTGCACGGCACAACGTGAGATAATCTGTCTTTAAAATATGGTTTGTGCCACTATTGATCAATTATTAGATATTTCGATAATCGATAATGAATTTTGGATAACGATTATCGAAATTATATCCATTATTGATTATCGATCGATAATATCAATTATCGTGTGCATCCCTACTGCGAAGACGCCACAAAAATAAACTTTTATATTTTTAATATTAAGAGGGTACGCTGAGCTTGGCCCAACTCAAATGCGCGCAAACAGGTGTTGATGATTTCTGCTGAACGGTTGGTAATATCATTACCGAATTTTGAATGGATGTTAATAAAGTACTTTTATATTGATATCCATAATTGGTTGCACAAAATAAGCGTTAAAGATCCATTGCGAGACATAAGTTCAAAACGTGAAAAAATGGGAAATCCAAAACATGGATTACAATTCTGGAAATTCCCACCAAACCGTTTATCTTACGATAAAACCAAATTAACCTGCGCGTTCACATTGATTTAAACGTTGGGTTCCATTATGCAAATTTGAGTTAAAAAAATCTGTTCACTTGGAATAATGTCCCGAAGTTGACCAAAATTGAGTAAATTTTTGTGATTTCACTAAATTTTAATTCAAAATCAATGAATTATTTAGGAATACTCGTAATGGATAACACAGATTTATTCTTTATAAACGTTAGTGTGAAATTTGATAATGGTGTTATCAACCGTTTACCCAAAAAATCCAGAAAGCTGAGCGCTTAAACTCGCCTTCGTTCTAGCCTCAGCATACCCTCTTAAGCTGATATTCAAATTTTGTAACAATTTCTTACTAATATTGTATTTTCTGAATATTTATGCAAATATTTACTGTGAAGCTTTGCTTTAAATATGAATAAAATTTGATTCTAATTGATTGAAACTTCCGAGTTCCCATTTAAAAAAAACAAATCTTATTAAAAAAAATGAAACGTGAAATAATTGGCATTGTGTAAAATGATGGATTTGTTGTCAATCTGCTTCATAGTCTGGTACGGGTTTTGCTCAGTAAATATTCTATTGTTCTCGTTTGATGTCTATCATGTAAAAATGTTATTTTTTAAATGAAACAACATTTTTTATTGTTTTTAATTATTTTTTTGTAATCCATAAGTGACGCATTATGGATGAGCGTAGCGAGCGAAGCGAAGACTTCAATTTCACTGACCCCTAAAAAAATGTAGTTCCATTTTTTTCTGTCTTTTTTTCGCTCTCTGTCGGGCAAACGGCATATGCGATCTTAATGAAAATTTGAGGGGACCTTCGAAATCTCTGAACTTAGACTTGCCTTGTTTTTGGGTTCAATCGAAGAAATAATATATCTCATGAATATCGTACTTTTACGATTTTTTGTGCGATATTTTCGTGACATTTGGGCCGATTCTGACCTAACGGGCGGTGCTACAACGTTCATATTTTACATGGACATTTATTGGTAATGGTGATGTTTTGCGTTTTGAAAGAAATAGTTGAAAAAGTTAGACAGAATCCATAGAATAAAGGTTTCAATATGAGTTTTTTAGGTATAAAATAACAATTAACAAGTAACAATAGAAACTTGACAACAATCACCTACGATGTATTCAAAAAGCACTTGCAACGGTAAAAGTGGTCCCACGCAAACTTACAAAAAGATCATCCATCAACATGACTAAAAAAAGCGTTCGCGAAGCGGCCTAGTAATTCTTAAATAAGAAAAAAATTCTAACATGGAATCTTCATTTCTTCTGGAATTTTCATAGATTTTTATCGAAGTCAGTCGAAATTAATTGTTGAGACATCGTGACTAGAATTTATTATTTTTCAGGACGAAGATTAAATCGAAGGAAATAAATACACCACAGTATCTGTTATTATGAGTAATTCTTATTTAATGTGTAAGATATATCGCTGGCATACATTAAGGAACTTACGTTCAAGCCCATGTGTTTGATTTAAAATATTAATAATCTTTCTAAGCAGTGTTGTGGAGTTAGAGGTACTTTTATCTAGTTCCTGTAACTATTTGGCCTACATTTGTGTGTACATTCATCTATTTGACTATATTTATAGACAGTTATGTATATTGTACTTATATGCCTTTTATACATCAATTATTTTATAAATTAAGCCATTTACTATATGTCAATAAGTTTATTTCAATTTTTTTTTCAATTTTTTATAAGGACAAATTGTAGATAACAACAACACAATTTTTAGTGTTTGTGTCCTTTAGCTAAATAAAATTAATGTTTCTAGGCCTAATACTAATATAATGAGAAATTGTCATAATATTTAATACATTGTAAATAATAATAATTATTGAAAAGTAATAAAATAAGGTTCATTTCATTATATTAGGCTATAGTCAATCAATAATATCAAGTGATAACAGGAATTTCTGTGAGTGTATCATAAAAGTAATGAATAAGATAATAGTAGGCTTTTAGAATTAAAATTTGTTTTAGTTTATGTTTGAAACGGTCATAGTTTGAAATGTTTTTAATGGATTCTGGAAGAAGGTCATAAAGAGATTTATGTAAGTTGTCTGAGTTTACTTGTCCAAGTTTTGTGTGATATGAGTTTAGATGTAGGTGATATAAAAAATAGTTATCTGCGTTTATTGAGAAAGGGTTTTAATTTTTATGTATTAACATATATGTTTTCTCCGATACTGCATAAGGCCTACCAACAAAAATGTATCCAAACGTTTAATATCCAATAGTTTCATTATGCACCTTCATGAACCCGTTTCAAAATAATTACAATACCATTAAAGGAACACTTCACTGAAAAAGCCAAAATCCACAGTTGTTGAGCTACAAACACAATTTTTGACGTTTGCAAGGGAAACACATTTAAAAATTGATCAGAAATTTTTAATTTTTTGAGTTATATATTTTGCTTTAATTTTTTTGTTGTTGTTTTTTAACTTTTTGTTAAAACAGGCAAAACATTTTTCGTTTGGACCGATTGTTGTGAAAATTTGCAGTTTCCTCGTTTTGACATGACTTAAGACAATTAATCCTTTTTTTGATCAATTTTTTTGCATTTTGAATTATGAATTTTATTAATAACAGTACAGATATAACTTTAATTATATAATAAAGTTAATGTTTTAGATGGGTTCTGACCAGCACAGGCCTGTCCTCTTCGTGTCCCCCCGCGTCTTCCCTTACGTCCCTCCCTTCGTCTCGATTAGCCAAGTTGATGAGAAGTTAAGCAATATCCAATCAAAAAAAAATTAAAACGCATGCACAATTATGTTTATTTTTGTCCAAATAATAAAACAAAACAAAAGTTAGCTCATTCGGACAAGTGGTTGAGAAGAAGATATTTTTTAAAGTTCCAAAAGTGTGCTTAAAAATATTATCCGCCATAATGGTTTTAAAGGTGTTTTAAATGTAATTACCATAATTTTGTATTATTATGGTAATATTGCTCTCCCAGGTATGTAAGAACTGGCTACTCCACAGGTTTCATTAAAGTAATTATCCTAATAATTAATTAATTAAACCAATACATTGATTAAGTTAAAGGCCATCAATAGCTAAACATATGTATAGATAATGGCAATACAAAACCGCAATTTCGCGTGCGCAAAGACTAAAAAATATTTTTAGTTAAATTGATGCGTGTTAGCCCATTGATGTTAGGAAAATTAAAAAGTATAATACCTACTTAAGAGTGAAAAAAAAAAGTTAAAAGGGTAGATTTGTCAGTATTTACAGTAGAATGTAATGTATACTTCCTCCAACGAAAGAATGCAGATGCTTGGTAGTGGTGGAAGTATTATGAATTCGCGGTAAATGGAATGTCGCCTTTGTGTATAAAAAAGAAAAATCTTTTACGAACGCAAGCAAAAATTATCTGTGCTATAGATCACAGAGTTTTTCCGTGTGCAAGATCCACGCTGAGCTAGCGTGAATAGAGTTGAAAAAGTTGTTATGTTGGGAAAAAATTTTCGAGCTATCTGCATTATTTCGTTGGGACCACTATACCCTTAATGGACGGAGCAAAACATATGATTACTCATGTAACATGAGTCATGTATGAAGTGAATCAGTCATTAAAACTATAACATAAAAGTAAAATTGTTTAGTTTAGGGTGAAAAGAGACAAAAAGGAAAAATAAGAAAAAATAAAAACATTATGTTCAAACCTACCTCTTGTGCGTATGGATTGCGAAATCAATTATCGAACTATAGGCAAATCTTACAGTTAAAAAATCGAGACCGAAAGATTTATGGTTGACAGAAAGCTGTTCAGTTTTGTGTTTCCCATATTCATTACAGATATGATTCAACAATACTGTCATATATTTGGATAGATTATCCAAATATCTGTGGTATTATTCGGTTCAGACACTCAAGTTGCAGCAAGATGTGTTGATAAGTTGGAAGTAATAACATGGGCATTACCTCATGTATTGACGTCGTATGGAATGTTTGACCTAGTTAGTCAGCAGAATAGGGATATGTGTAGTAATCGAGCTGGCCGAACAGCGAGGTGTGTGTTTACTGAATAAGGTGCTTACAAGTTGTTTCATCAGGCGAATTGGTAAAACAATTTTGGTTTTTCGATTGAGTAATTACGCTGAGTTGAACTTTTATTTGGCGGAATTAGGTGGATCCAAGAAGAACTTGAGGGGTCCAGGAAGGTCCGCGCCGAGGAGAAGAGGCGCTGGTTGGCCGAAAGAGGTCACATGGTTGGCCGGCGTGGGCGTGGCAAGGGCATGTGGGGACTGTTTGGGGTCGGAGCGAGGGCACTTCAAGTCAGGAGCGCACTAGAGCAAGGTCATACTCCGTGTAACTGGTTAGTGTAGGCGACTAGTCGGGGCACCTGCCGTGTGGGAATAAGTGAGGTGAAGAAGACACAAGTCATCTATGGAGGAAGCACTGGAATAGGAGTCAAGAGTGAAGAGTCGCAAGACCAGAGGCAGGAGTCCGACAACAACCGGCTTCAGAGGGTCCACCGTCTCCGTGGCATACCAGGCTGTCCGAGGAGACCGTCCAATCGCTGAGCCGTCCTACCATAGTCCTGGGGTGTAAACGTAAGTCATGTGTTCACATCCAAAGAGTAACTAAAGTATGGGGGAACCTACCACGTCATCTAGCTAGCGTTATGCACAGGCAGAACCCCTGGTCAGGGTAGGATCGTTATGTTCTACTTAATACAGTGGCCCTTCTTTGAACTGAAATCTGTAGTTATGTACTGTTCTCTACCCTACAACCCCCTTGAATCCCTATCATCCCAAGGTCTCGGTCGATTCTATGAGCCTAGGTCCTGAAGGGTGTGAAGCTACGTCCCTAGTCGCAGTCACCCAGGCCAGGCAGGAGTATCACTTAGCCAAGGCACAGGTCCCTCGTAGTCTGACAATACATTTGTACATTAATTACTAATTTTCTGAGCCTTTTTAAATTACGATAGCGAATAAACATCTTACAATATATTGAAGAAAATGTTAATTTCAAAGCGTTGTGAAGCAATTAAATAATTATTTTTACATTCATCACATCCTTTCACTCGATATATCGGGCGAATCATATTCTGCTTTACATAAATACGCTCATAAAGATGACGTTTGTAATTATGTCTCTTTATGAGTCATTTCTGAAGGTTTGACAATAATATGATGTCTTTTTCTTACTATAAATAAAATATTATAAAATAAGTTCATAAAAGGCTTTCGACTATCCGTGTAGTGGTTAAATAAATAAATATTTAAGACAACGTTTCATGCTAATTTTATAGCACTTTTTCAAGTCAAATTCATTAAAGGGGTATTTAACCGCTAAACTCAAAAAATATATTTCTTTCAGCTTAACTAGTAATGAATTTAGCAATTAACAGAAAAATTATTGGGGCCACCATGACCTCCCAAAAAATTGTCAAACGACATTTTTCGAGCTAGGTCCCATCGGCAAAAATCTCCCATAAGAAATAACATGGGGACGATCTTTATGCCCCGTGACCTTGGAGGATTTTGATCCAAAAAAATATTGGCCATTATTGACGTACTCGACAGCCTTTTCTGTAAATTCTCTATATTTTGTTTTGTAATTTGGGCAAGTAGTTCGGTCAAAATATGCTGATTACCAAGATGGGGTGTGATTTTGGAATGCATATTTTTGCGTGTTTGAGGGTATATTTGGGCACAGTTTCAAGACACGATGTTATAAAGGGGCATTTTAGATTGGTACTATGCTCTTGTATCTATGTGGACCAAAAAAGAAGCAGGTTAAAGCCGATTTAGGAAATTTTCCAAAACACCAATTTTCGCCAATTTCTGGATCAAAAAAATTAAAAAATTCGTGTTAAATCACAGTTACAAGATGTAATTTTTTAAACGGTCATTTAAGTGTAGTATTGTGCTATAGATTGTAACATCCATGCCCTGCCGTATTCAAATTTTCAAATAATACGAGATTTTAGTATGCAAATCAAGTGAATTTGCATATGAACTTCTTAATATTAGTAAAAACCTATATTTAAGTATCAACAATGTTCAACGGTCATCAACACTGTTATTAAAAATTACTTATTAAAGGATAGTAATGACAGAAGCAAGGGGAAGGGAATAATTAGTAATTAATCTCATTAAGGTCATTAACGGAGTATTTTGTTAATTGAAAGTAGATAAATAGGAAGCCATGAGGAGAACTAAGAGATAGCCGCTTAGTTCATTGATTTTGATTTTGTTTAACAAAAGTTATTCACGTTTTAAGTTGTTTTTTGGGTACAAAATTTATCATTGTAACAGATTATCATTGACGTTAGGGAGCACGGATGAACGCGGAAATAATGCTCCAGGCACCATGGCCTACGTGCTATCCTGCTACGTCTTCATTTGGTAGAAGCTTCCAGAACAAAGTTTACTCAGTTCAAAAGTAGAGAAGTGACCAAACCAAGGACACAACAGACAGGATTAACTAAGAATAATATAACAGGTTTCCTAGGGGGCTCTTACCTTGAACCGACTAACAGTCATGAGGGAGGGGTGTATAGTAGGGAGGGTTGTCCGCAGGACACCGAGATGTGAGAGGCAACCAGCAGAGAGGTCGTGTCGAGCTTGAGAAGAGGAGGTGTGTGTGCGTGTGTGTGACGCGGAAGGCCGTGTTGGCCTGATAGGGCCTGATTGTCAAACGTAAACGTCATCTGATCTGCGACCACGTGCTACATGGAACTTTTTCCGTGACAAACAAAACGTCACTTTGTTACAACGATCAGCTGCTGTCATAATTTTGTGTTTTCGTCTGCGACCACGTGTTCTCCTGATCTTCGCCGACCATGTGATTTCCCCCCCACATTATTACAATTGGATTACGTCGACCGTATCATCGCTTTGGATTATACAGCATTTAAAGGATACGCAATATTCTTGTTCAATTTCATTCAAAACAACCATTTAACTTAAACTTAGTACTTATATTTTGGTTGACCCTGTACTCACTGTTGAGCACAGGTGTTTGGAGGTCAAAAGTGACACGGGGAATGTAAACAGTAATTTAGAGCTCTATTAGGCAGGTAGGGACATGTTTTTGTAATTTGTATTTTCGTTCTTTAATTATACCAATGGAAACTTGATTAATTTTTATATTTGTAGCTTGAGTCCTAAGGAATCCTTTCACTAGATCTTTAGTTTTTTGTGTGCATTTATAACCAGCAGCTGTTTGCAGAGCGTGACTTGGTGTTGAGTAAGTAGCTAATTGCTTCGATAATTTGTGTTTTTTATTAATTGGGCGTCTTGTGTTCTACCGATTTTGAGCTAGCAAAAATTTAAATATTCTTTGTTTTATGTAACTGTCACTCAGCTTTGGGCAAGCGAGAGAGTGCGAAGTTTACAAGATCACGGGGTAAAAAATAATTTTTGGGGTTTTTAGCCCCTTTAACGCAATGACGAACGTAAAATAATATGGAACACTAAACAAGGGCAGATGCAAACTTTATTAATCTGTATTTTTCTTCTTCATCAGACGATTGCACAGGCTGAGTGTGCAGAAATATACCAGCTGGACCAGACTCAGCACACTGAACCCCAAGAACAGACCCAGGAGACCACCGCAGTTGGCTGGAACACAACACAAGCTTGTTAACACTCATTCTCTTGGACTCAAGTGTCATAGATGTGCTATGATAAGCTATATGGCTGGTCCCGTAGATATTTACACCTATATCAGGCTAGATCCGCAGTCTCCAATACGTCGGCACAGGCGCGTGCATACCCAATTGAAGCGTCAATATAACCATTTTTAAATGGCATTTTGGCGTTTTATTTTATGCTTTTTTAATGCAATAAAGAATTTTACTGGATTGTTGATTTGGTTTTAGCTTGTGCAGCTTAAGAATGCACAGACAGAAACAATAAGAAGTTATTGCATAAGGTTATTTAGTAATCATTTGGTGTTAATGTCTAATATGCTCACCTGTCAACCTGACGGCCATCTTTAAAAATATTTGTGCTACAAATCGCTCCCATCTACTTAACATGCAAACTGTTATTTCAAGATGGCTTCAAATTGTCACGGAAGTGGATCAATGACTGCTGATCTTACCTACTATAGGTGTTTAATATCTATGGCTGGACCAGACTCAGCACACTGAACAGTGAATACCATGAACGAACCACAGATACCATTACAGTCTAATACACATTCACACTAACGCATATACATAGGGAATCACACATTCATAGCCTGCAGTAACACATTTGAAAAAAGTCTGACTAGCAATTTTTTTAGTTAATTTTAATCACAGTATTGTGGTTGTTTAATTTCGAATGAACTGGAGGAAAAGTTCAGGTAATCAGATCTTACATTTACTCAGTTGAATCTCACATGTAGTTCATTTTTTATGACGACGCACTTTATGAATAATTGATCATGTTGTGGGAATGTTGTTATTTAACTTACCAAAGAAATCAGTTTGCCCAAACAGTTCCGTCCTCTGCTGAGCAACAAAGTCAATGTTGTTCATTCCGATTGCAAACCAGGCAGGTTCAAAGCTGGAAAAGAAAAACCACTTTATCAAGTTCTAGCAAACTGTCTTAAATATATATAAAACAAACAGGTATTAAACAAAAACAATAAAACAAAATTAATATGCTGCTTGCATGTATTTCATAAATCTAATTAATACCATTAACCATCAAGGAAGACAGGAATACATTTAATCATAAAAAATTCACCGAATATGCTTAAAATATGCTCAAAAGTAAACTTAAACAAAACTCCACGTGAAAACAGATTCATACGGTACTGAAAATTGAAAAGCGAAGGAGCGTAGATCTAGATTTTCTTTGCAATTTAGATTGAGTTCCTTGAGTATTCTGGCTCTTAGTTTGTCAATTAGACCTCTTCCCGTGAGCTTAGTTTTGTGCTTAATTCTGTCCGTGAAAGCCCTCTTCATGGTCGATCTTATTCATTCTTAAGCACTTACTTGGTAATTTTCACTTTACGATTCGTTTTTGCAGCTACTATATCTAGAACTGTTGAAGTTATCACTTTGTACGTGAGGCTGGTGCATGAGGGTAGACAGCCGCAGTCGACTACAGGCTTGGTTTCCAGCTTTGAAAAGTCGTCGCGTTGTTTTAGGCTACCTATGTAATTTCCTCTATAATTCTCCTTCAGGTCATCATTCACGTTCAGCCTGGCATCTTCCCATATTTTACCCATCTGCTTAGCAACTAAAAAGACAAACAATTGGAATTAATAGTACTTTGTTTAATTAAGTGCTGATGATTTTGTTGCTTAACATCTAAAAGTTATGCACTAAGGTAAATTTAGATGATAAGTGGTGATAGATGAGGGTAAGGACAATAAAAAAAAACATGCCTTATTCGGGATTGGAACCCACGTCCTCGTAGAGCCATACGCTTCGGACCATGCGCCCAAATCGTATGGGCCACCACGGAACAGAGTACGTAAGGTAATAGAATACAAATATTTTCCATAATGTATTTTGATTAATCAAGGAAAGTGGATGTGTTGAAACAAGTATACAAATGTTACTAGTAAATAAACTGTTGTCTAGGTGCCCGTTAGAGCGCCGCAGACAAGCCCAGGTGGCATTAGTTTAAAATGTGTTCAAGCGGTCATAATTCATGCTCCCTTCAAAGGAACATCACGAAGTAGAAATCCGCAAAACAGGTAAAATACAGAAAATTGTTTCATCCCAGGAATGTTTTATGACATTTCTAGTATAAAGCTATATTGGACACAGAAAATCCTAAATATGAAAAACAAAAAAAAAATATTTAGATTCGCATCTAAAAATAATATCTTATCTGAAATTGTATCTTTTATTCCATATTAACTAATTATGATAACAAGTGATGATAACTAGATTGAGAGTGAATTTATCACAAAATTGTATAGTGTACAAAAAGCTTACTTTTAAAATCCATGTTGCAGTAATGTGTCTTTTCAGAGTTGCAAATGATAGTTTTCTTCAAACCTGAAAAGAAATAGCAGCATCAAGAATGTTTTATGAGCTCGGGCAATTCTGGTTTTTAAATGCAGAGGTTTGGCCTGGATCAATTTGAAACGAAGCTCCTTTGTTCTATCGAGTTTTTTTTGCACCAAAATGTTAGTTAGAATTAGTGTTAATTAGAATTAGTTAAAGTTAGAATATTTGTATGGTGCGATTATAGCACATTTTTCAAGTATTGCTTAACTTTTTTGAATTGACCAATTTGCAAAGAAGAAGTTATTGTAGTTATTGCCAAGCCTTAGAAAGAGACAGCTATTTGAAATGTTTAAAACATGTTCTGATCACGCCAACAACTCCCGAAAATCAATACTGTTTTAATTGGAAATGTGATATTGAAAATAATCCAGAATCCTGGATTTGCTGATCAAACATTTTTTTTAAACTTACTTTTAATTTTAACATCTAAAAATACAAACTCGTAGTTTTACTGCCTGATAAAAAACTTTGTCTTTTTCATAACTCTTCTCCCTGCAATTTCTTTTCCTTGAGAAGTTTTATTTCCTTGGAATGGAATGCCATGGAAACACGTGTATTCAACTTATTGAAAATATTGTTCCGAGGAGAATGATTTTCTGCGAGAAATTCCCCGTGAATCGGACGCTTAAGGTGTTACGAACAAAACTTTATGTTCAAAATGTTATTTTGCTATTGACATGGAAGCTACACTATTGTCCAATCCTGAAATGTAATGGACTGTAATATGGTGATCATTTCCTATCACTCATTATCGATTATTGATTATCAATCAATAGTGTTTAGAAATAACTTATCAACAGTGCTAGCCATAGTTAATCACAGCCAAAACATCTGATATGGATTATGCCTGTCCAAATCATGATCAGTTACAAAACTTACAATTGATGAATAAATAAATATTGATTCTAATCAATATGATCATAAAATCTTGACTCCGCGGCACTACAGGACAATACTGAGGTTATGTACTTCGTTCAAAATTTGTTTTCGATGTTATGTTAAAGGCCCTTTTTCATCCAGCCAACTGGCATTGACTATACGTTATTGACTTTAGGCTGATGCAAAAGCCTGTTTTTAATTTATACATTTTGTATTGAAATTATTGCCTATTGTTCGGGTGGTAAGACACTTTGGGTTACAAGTCTAGGTTCTAATTCTTACTACCAGCAATGTGCTTGTCGTCGTTATGCCTTACAAAATATAAAAAATAACTAAAACTCACGTGGCATGAAAATCGGCACGCAACCACATGTAGCCAGAGTGTAGTTAGTGAGGCACTCCAGCTCACAGTTTGACTGAGTGTAGTAGCGGAAGAAGCGAAGTTTCCTTTCTGACTCGTAAAAACACTGTCGCTTCTCAGGCGAAGAGCCTTTAAGACGAGGACTAGTCTTCGTCATCTCTGGTATGACGGTAACTTCAACATTCTTGAGAGGATCCAACAGGATGACTGGGTGGTGACTGGCCTGAGGAAACTCAGAAGGGTTGTGCAGGTAAATCTGGCGTAAAAAAGAGATTCAATTATTTTTAAAGCTGATTTGTAGTCATTTGGAAATATATCCACATAGATATTAATCGACGAAGATTTTTTTTGAGAGAATATGAGAAAGTTCTCCATTTTGATCTGATTAAGACTGTGCGGACACGAAAATATGTTTTCCGAAATAACTAAAAACAGTTATAATTTTATAGTACCTAATAACATCATAAATATAGTCTTTTGAGAAGAACAAAACTAGTTTTGAACAATTGTTTCGTCCATGCATACTCCCGATATTGCGACTTTTTTAAGTTTTTTGTGGATTATTTTATCAAAACGTATATACGAGTTGGATGGCTGATATTTTGACCATGTTTATGGTATGATTTGGACTATGTAGTCCTGACGTCACATCCGAGGTTTGGAGGAAAACCTCGACCGCACCATCAGTTGGTCTTGAAATACACGAGAGTGTGGACGTGTCATCAGACTTGTTATTCTACGACCTTGTTCCCTGTGTCTCTGTAAGTGACATGTGTATTGCTACAACAGTTTACACTTTCCCATGCCTAGGACATGTGATATATTGAAATGTGTATATCTACCATTGCTGAAATTGATTTTTTTCGTATTCCGGTACATGGAGAGCATTTGCACCGGAAAACACAAAAAGTCGTACAACGCAAGACAATTAAAGTCACACATTTCAAAATATTACATGTCCATAGTCGGTAAGTGTAACCAATGGTAAAAATTTCAGCAATCCAATTCGCATACTTCTTGATAAAATTATCCACAAAATTGTTTTATAAATCCTTAATATTGGGAGTATGTACGGCCAAAAAATGTTCACAATAGGTTTGGTCTTCTCTATAGACTGTTTAAAGCATATTACTCCATGGGAGAGTTCTTTCAAGACCAGGAATTTAATTGAATGAAAAAGTGGGATGTTCAGGGGCCTGGGGCTACCCAGTCTTGACTTTCAAAACTTTATGTTCAATTTTTTAATTTTTAATTTGGTTTTCTTCTTCTTTTTGTTATTTTTTCCACTAACACACCTTGTATCCATTTATGTGTGTAGGTAGTATGTGTTGTTTTGTTTATGTATGTTGTAATAAAGACCCGATTTAGTTTATATTTCATTGTTCACATTTTCAACAATCAGTTTCTTCATATTTTCCCGTGGATTCGAGTTCCCGACAAGTTACACGTATTGCAACTTAGCAAGCTCAGAACCCCAGTCCGTGAGATCTGCAAGCTTGGCTAAGCGCGGCAACACGTGGAGCTGACCGCCTTGCATCGACGACAGTCCAGTTTCGAGTTGCTTACTAGCAGGTTCGACAATGTAATTGTACCAGTTTTTATCTACGACCAATACTTACTAAATTTAATTAATAAATATGTTTTAGTTTCAATATTACTACTTGCGTTTTCAAGTATAAACCACCACCACTTCACTTCCAGTATGTCAACCTTTGTCCCCAGGAGTTGACCTGCTTCGCCCCCAAAAATATAGAACCCTTTTAAATCTCAACCCTCCCCTTTTTGATTATTTCAATCGGAAGCAGTGTTACAATGTGCATTATTAAATTGCGTTGAATTAGTATTTTGTCTATAGCTATAGGGAACTGTCCGTGGTTTCAAATATATCTTACACGTATTAAAGGGCCATTCACAACCAACTTAGTAGCTAACTTAGCCGCTAACTTAAAGGTTTGTCTTATGGAAAACAACATGTGTGTTCATGACCAAACTTAGCCTTTAACTTACACTTATCAGCAACCGAATGTTTGCAAACTCCAAACTTTTACTTAGCAGCTAACTTAACATTAAGCTTTTAACCAATCAGAGAGAGACTCGAGCCGACAATTTCCGGTCATATCCGATTGAAAACGTAAACAAACAGCAAAAATGGATCCCAAGGAACATCAGCTATTGTTCTATGAAAAGCTATTGAACGAATTCATGAAAAGGCCACTGCTATATGTAAAATCTTCGTCTTTATACAAAGATAAGAATATAAAAGAAAACATGTGGCTATCGATTGGGGCAGAAATGTCAACTGACCGTCAGTATTATTAACGTTTATTGCGGCACTAGGCCTAGCCCCCAGCTAGGGCTAGGTCTTGTGAGGTTATGTAGGGCTTACGTCACGTTGTCTTAAATAAATACATTTATTATTTTTACCATCAATTATTGTTTAATAAACTGTACAGTGTATAGTCAATCAATTCTATAATGCTCCCTAAGTAGAGCTAGGCACTGCAGGCCTACTTACTGAATGCTGAATGTTATTGTATGTCAAGCATTGGCGCGATAAAAGTAAACACTGCAAATCTGTGTTGTGATTGGTTTAAAAACATCTATCATGCACAGCCACCTAAAGTTAGAGGCTACGGTAGCTGTAAAGCACTCTGCCACGAGCAACATCTAGGAGGCAGTGGCTGTTAAGTTAGCGGCCTAAATATCTATCATGAACAGCCACCTAAAGTTAGAGGCTAAGTTAGCTGCTAAGTTAGAGGCCTAAGTTGGTTATGAATGAGCCTTTAGTAATTTTGTAATATTCAATTTAATAAACATCGCAATTAAAATAAACTATAAAAAATAAAATCTGAGGATTCTATGCATGTTCAAAGTTCCTGGGTTTTGACTTCCCGCACAAAGACTTAAGTACGCGCTCTTTTTGTTGTGACGTCATCGTGAGATGAAGAGGGGAAGCTGATTGGCAGAACTGTCAGCTCGCCGCCTCGGCGAACCTCACAATGACGTCACGCCCAACTGCAATAGCGCATGGCCGTTTTCCGGCGCGAAGCCCGGTTCAAATTTTTCCTCGCTCACGGTTAGCGCTAATAAAAGCCGGACGCATAAAAAACTTTACTGGTCGGTATTTGAGGTTATTACAAGGGACATATTCAAATTTGGTAATGAAGGACAGTGCCCTATTGTATTGTGTTGTTGTTGTACCATGTAAATTGTATTATTGACATGTATTCATCAAGCTACACAATCTTTTTGATTGTCTTTGTTTTACTTACATGTTGCTGTGTGTTCGCGCCAATTATTTTTTGTATTGTCGTCGCTTTGCTTAGTGCTTATTTTCATTGTATTTGTCTTTTCATCTTTTCATTTGGTTTTGACTCGAGTCGTTTTGTCATTTGATTTGGTCAGCCAATCACGTTCGTTTTCTTTTTATCTTCCGTTGTATTCACATATCATTCATATCGTGATCCCAGTGATCGCAGATGCCAAATTTCTAGGGCGAGGCTTAGTCGAAGAAGACGGAAATGGGCAAGAAAGGTTTCGTGCTTTTGGTGGCTTGTTTACATTGTTTCTTTTCTGACATTTAGAATGATCAATTATGGATGCAAATTGCAATTGGTGACACGACTTAATCCAATTTAATGTAGACAGGTCTATGGCATCCCTTTGGAAAGTGAATTGGTTTCAATAAGATGCTGGGTTTCCTCCGGAAGTCTGTGTGGAAGTATTTTTCTAAGAAAAATAAGACCGGTTGCATTGACTAGATGTTTGGGACGTCGTAAACAACGGACAAGAAGGCGACGAACTAGCACAATGGCCAAGTTTTGACTTCAACATTTGGCAGCATTTTCCTGTTGCTTATTGCTCTTTCTGGGGATGTGGAGCTAAACCCTGGTCCTTTGCAGTGTGTTCAAACTGATGATCATTCGCTTGCCAGTGACTCATGCAGACCACCTGTATCGCACATGGATATCATTTACCTCCTTCTTGCTTTGTGTGGAGATGTAGAAGTAAATCCTGGTCCAGTCAACGGGCAGAACAAGCGTTGCCATCATTGTAAAACTGAGGGGTGTAAAAACCACCTTTTTACAATGTGCTCTGAATGTACGAGACCGTTCCACAATACATGCGTCAAAATACTGCCATCCTTGCACAGACGCGTAGTAAATGGTACACAGACTTGGACGTGCTGGGAGTGCACAGTGCCACAGTTTAATGATTCATTTTTCATTGCTGGAGATGCGCTTCAACTTAACCAAAGCACCAATAGCGATTCTGGATCCAATAATTCTGGTATACAATTACTATCTTTTAACGCTCGTAGTCTTAAACATTCGAAACGCTCTCCCATAATTCATACCTGGATTGAAGCGCTTACCCCATTAGTTATTTTCGTCTGTGAAACGTGGCTCGATGCAAGTGTACGAGATTCGGAAATATTACCACGTCATTCATGATATTTCGGAAGGACCGAGATGCCCGATCAGGAGGTGGAGTTCTCATAGCAGCAAAACCTGAGCTTAAGCCGGTGCATGTACCTGAACTATCTACACTTAATGCAGAGATCATCTGGGTGGAGATAACATGCGGAAATAAAAAACTTTTACTTGGGTCTGCTTACAGGCCGCCTAATTCGACTGCAGATCTAGACAAGGAACTAATCGAATCTTTATGTCGTGTTGATAAGTTAGTAACCAAGTATACCGCGATAGTTCTGTGTGGAGATTTTAATTTGAATATAACTTGGGATTCTGTAGCTCCTATTCCTAACGATGCTACTGCCAATCTTTATTTATCTGCGTTCCACGAGCTCTCTTTCACGCAAACAGTCACCGAACCTACTCGAGTAACAGATACTTCGCGATCTATCATTGACCTATTGCTGTGCAATGACCCAAATATTATTAAAGACACGAGTGTTATTCCAGGTGTGAGTGCCATTTGCGCTAATCTAAAATTCACTGTTCCTCGAACCAAATACATTAACAAATCTGTATGGAACTATAAAAGGGCTGATTGGCTGCTACTTAGAACTCATTTCGTAGATCGCCTTACAATATTAACTCAGCAGCATGACGTTAATCTGATGTAGAAAGATTGGTGTTCGGTGTTTTGGAGTTGTGTTGAAGATGCAATTCCAAAAGTAATAATGAAGGGTCAACGCCGGGCACCATGGATTCATTGTCATTTCATTTCATTTCATTTTATTCACAGATTCTTACATTGTAAAAATATACCATCTCCTGAGAGAGGGAGTGAATAACTCGGATATTACTTCGGATCTTCTGAAATTGATTAAAAAGCGTGACAAACTCTTCTTCAAATGTAAGAGGATACAGTCTGATGATTTATGGAGCTCTTACAGAAAGTTTCGTAATCAAGTGAAAACAACAATACGAAATGCTCAGCAACAACATGTTTGGAACTAAGGGAGCAATTCTAAAGGACTCTGGAAATTTATCCGTTCTAAAAGTGGCAGTGCAGCTCCTTCTCACTTCTCAGCAAATGGTAAAGTTTTAACTGATGCAAAGGAAATTGCCAATGCATTTAACTCAAAGTTCCAAGAAAACTTTACTCCATTAACGACAAACTGTACGAAATTATTTCTAGGAAAACCATCAGTTCAAAAGCCTCTTACAAAACTCTTTCTCAGTCAACGAGGTGAGACAAGTACTTCTCAACACTCGTCCTGGTGCGGCTAGTGGTCCTGGTGGAATCCCTACTACAATTCTTCACCAGTGTGCTTCTTCGCTTGCTCCATCCCTCACTGCACTGTTTAACTTGTCAAACGAGTCCGGAATTGTTCCTAACGATTGGAAAGTAGCTAACGTTGTGCCTGTCTACAAATCGAAGAATAGGTCAGATGTATCTAACTACAGGCCAATATCACTTACCAGTACGGTTTGCAAGGTAATGGAGCGTCTAGTTACTTCAGCCATTTATACGCACTTGGAAGTGAACAGTCTGATACCGCCTAACCAGCATGGATTTTTACCTCGTCGATCATGCACAACTATGCTGACTAAGGCTATTGATGACTGGCAGCATACGCTTGACCAAGGAAAGACAAGGCAAATTGACTGCATTGCATTGGACTGGAGTAAGGCATTTGACAGTGTGCCACACGAGAGACTTCTACATAAGCTACACAATTATGGAATTCAAAGTGAGCTTCTTAATTGGATTACATCATTTTTAAAGGGCAGGTCTCAGCGTGTAGTGCATGATGGAGCCTCATCATCATTAATTGACGTTACTTCTGGAGTTCCGCAGGGATCGGTACTTGGTCCTTTGTTTTTACAATTTTTATGATAGACCTATTAGATGTTGTAACGTCCAGTATTCTCCAATATGCTGACGATACAACTCTGTTCAGAAATATATCTACTTCAGAAGACGCAAAGGCTCTACAAGATGACCTAAACAGTATCCAAGTTTGGTGTGAAAACAATCAAATGTCACTTAATGTTAGCAAGTCACAGTTACTTCGAATCACGCGATCAAGAACCGGGCACATAAACATCGTGTATAGCATAAATGGAGATATAATACCGTGTTGCCAAAAGGTCAAACTACTTGGAATAATTGTTACTTGTGATCTGCGGTGGAATCTACATTGTGAGTATGTGCGAAACAGAGCGTCTTAAACTTTATGATTTGTATCGCGCTCTCTAAAGGGTGGCAAGCCAAGAACCCTTCGCACCGCATACTTAGCGCTGGTTAGGCCAATTATCACACATGGCATACCAGCGTGGCATCCAACAACAAAGGACAATATGTGCAAGTTGGAAAGAATTCAAAATCGTGCCACCAGACATATTATGGGTTACAAAGAGCGTAGTGCCTCTACACGTCGTGGTCAATGTCGCCTTCATCAGAATTGAACAACTCATGAAGCAAGTGGACGTTTTGTTCTTCAAAAAGATGTTGACTGGCTGTGTGGACCTCGACCCATTCCATCGGGTGTCTTGGAACCTTCGGGATTCAAGACGTCACCAGGCCCAGTCCATCACGCCACCATTTGCCCGAACCAGCGCGTACATAAGTGGGTTCTACTGTCGAACTGCCAGAATTTGGAACTACTCCCTATCTGAAGAAATACAAGGACTTGGCATGTCTCCTTTCAAGAGAGCTATTAAGTCTTCTACATTATGATTGCTTTTTTGATATTATGAATTCATTGAATTGTTATTGTTTTGTTAATTTGTCTTTCTATGTTTCTTTATGTTTTTGTTTATGTTGTTTATGTTTCTATATTATTCTATGTTTTCTAAGCTTGTTTTTTATCACAATTTGTTGTGTAGAGGCTGGCAGACACCTTGTGCCTGGGCCCGGGGTAGAATTGGCCCAGAGCATGGCTCTACTAATCGTAAAAGGCGATTCAAGAGAAAAAGTCCACCTCGCAAACATCAGCTAGAAAGAGCGGAATATCTTACTCCCCTAAACTAGAGGCGAGCTCTGGCAATCGTCGCCGGGGACCTTGCCCCTTTCCCTTGACGACCCCCCGGCGACGATGACAATGACAGAACGAACGATGACAAAGACGATGACGACCGCGACGTGAGAAACCCCCCTTCCACCCCTTTCCCGTGGCTGGTTCTGACCAGCATGGGCCCCTCCTCCCCCACCCCCCTTAGGCTAGAGTGGTGCATTATGACCTAACGGTTGACGCGTCCTTAATCCAAATAAACCAAAAAAAAACCTTGTGCTTGGGGCATACTGCCCTTTTCTGCCAACCTTCCTACTAAGCTTTAGTGGAAAATAAATAATAATAATAATCTGGTTCAGTTCGCGTCGGTCTGTCGTCTATCGTAGGTCACTGCTCTTGTTATCTCTCTCGCCCAAATTTAGGCAAAGCCAGTTTTGTTCTCTCGCACTCCCTGCACTATCGAGTGCAGTCTTCGCCTGTTTTGTGACATTATTTACTGCTACGGCTTGCTATTTCTTTCGTTTCTTCTCACTTCTTTACTCTTCAACTGGCCAGTTCTGTAACCCTATCCTGTCTCCCACGACGTCTGTGTTTTGACGTCGCGACGCTCCTAAGGAAGTTCAACACCCTCCGAACCAAGGACGTCGGGGAAAAATCTTACCGTCGCAGGAAGTATTCACGCTCACATGTAAGTTCTCTTTTGTATTTATTTCCTATGTTCTTCCCTGTCTATTATCTAAAATTACAATCCACTAAAAACTCGGTATAGGCATCTCGGCCTTAACAAGCTGGTCCGTCCGAACCGGATGCAAACTTTGCTTCTTTCATTTTGGATTTTTATCACTTCTTTCTCATTGTCTTGTGCATAATTGTCTCTCGATTTCTTTCTTGTATGTGTTTTTTCTCTGTCTCTAAAGCACATATTATATTAGTGATTTTTCTTGTGTTTATGCTCTCGTTCTCGCGTGATTTTATACACGCATCGTTTTCGCTCATACACTGTATACAATGACGTAGCAATATACGTAACTGCTCTTTCTCTCCTTGTGTTCACGTCATTGCTTGGTTTATTATTGTCTCGTGTGTTTTTTTTAATAAACCGTGCTCACTGTTTGGAATAGACCATTTTCAGAATGAACTGCGATGCGCGCTCCGTTGCAATTCATTATGGGAGAAAGGTGCATTTACATGCTAAATGCTGTATGATTGGGACAAGGGATTGGGATTGTGGCTGACTGCACTGCCATTGTTGGAAACGCAGTACTCCACACACCCGAGCATATGGCATTTTGCATGTAAATCCCTTTTCCCATAATGCTTTGCGCGCGCGATATAGAGGGCGCTGGTGATTTTGAAAATCGTCTATTGTTCTTTTCCGTATTCTCTGTCGATTGTTCTTAGTTGTACCTATCGTTCACCATGGAAGAGCTATTAGTACAACAGAAACGCTTAGTTGCTCGTCGTGAAATTGTCTTTGCTAGCGTTCAGAGAACACACGACGCGTTCTCTAAGAAAACCCGGAGATGTCGATTCGTGTAGGCCTCGGTTCGACAAGCTCTCTGCGTTGGAGTCTGATTTTTAAGACATCCAAAAGTCAATTTTGGATATTAACACGCAGTTTAAAGACACGGCGAGACCCACCGAAATCGATAAGGTCCAAGACAGTTTTGAGACTGTTCTCTATGCAGCAAAAGCTAGGTTCCTCGCGGCTGTAAAGTTGACTCAGCCCATCAGTGTGACTCAATCCGGGGCTGCCCACATCTCTGTGAATTCTCACATCTCTCTGCCAGTCATTGACCTCCCTAAGTTCACGGGTGACATTTGCAAATGGCCTGAGTTCTACTCCCTGTTCAAGTCTCTGATAGACGAAAACACATCGTAAAGTAATGTGCAGAAGCTGCATTACCTTAAATCCTCGTTGTCTGAACAAACTCTAGCTACTATCTCTGAGTTTCAAATCTGTGAGGAAAGCTATCCTCTGTCATTGAATATCTCACGTTATCAAAACAAGAGACTTCTAGGCAGCGTCTATGTTCAGAAGATACTTGAATTTGTTCCTCTCAAGACTTCGTCCTATGAAGGACTTCAAAGCTTCCTCAAAGTCCATCGAAATTCTGTTGAAGCTTTGAAAGCACTAGATATTCCGGATTTAGGCGATTTTCTGCTGCTATGTTTATCGTTAGCTAATCTCGATTCCTCTTCTCGGAAAGTTTTCGAAACTAATCAATGTTCTAACTCAACTCCTGATTATAAATCGTTGATAGAATATTTGGAACAGCAGTCACGCTCTATGGAACTTTGTGCTGTAGGCAAAAACTCGACTATGACACTGAAGAGTTCTCATCCCTCAAAGAAGGTCAATTCTTTTCTGGTATCGTCCGCACCTGTTCCGAACTCTAGTACGAGACACATTAGTCATGACTCATCTCGCGCTAATGTGGTCTCCTCTCCTTTTGCGTGCCCTTTCTGCAAGTCAACACACACTTAGTATCAGTGCGAGGTTTTTCGAGGTCAAGCTCTCAATGAACGCTATGACACTCTGCGACGATTGAAACGTTGTTTTAATTGCATGGGGGCGCACATGCGTTCTCAATGTACGTCAAAAAGTTCGTGTTCTGTGTGCCGTAGCAACAAACACCATTCAATGCTTCACACATACTCCACCCCCTCCTCTGTTGAGGAAGTGACTCACGCCTCAGGCCCAAGTCAGCAGCCGCCTCAAGTTCTCTCATGTCAAGTCCGAGCTTCGAATCCCACGCATCAAACTGTCCTATTGGGCACGATTCGCGCGCTCATCAGCGATGCTAATGGGATTTTGCAACCTTTCCGTGCGGTAATAGACTCTGGGTCACAGATCTCAGCCATCACTAACTCGCTAGTGCAAAGGTTAGGTTTGAAGATCCAACCTGCCACTTCACAACTCTCAGGTGTTGGAGGCACATCCACTCGTGTCCTCGGGACTGTACGTTGTAGAGTCGCACCCCGTCGCTCTACTCAAACGTATATCAATGTTAATGCACACGTTCTCTCCTCTATTGCCGGCAATCTGCCTACGTCTTTGGTGTCCATTGACGTCTTAGAACGTTATCGTGATCTTGATCTTGCGGACGATCGTTTCAATGTGCCTGGCGCTATTGATTTCCTCATTGGCGCAGATCTCTACTCAGACATTCTATGCAAGAATGGTGACTCAGTCCGGGGTAGTAGGCCAGCCGTACTCAATACGGTATTCGAATGGTTGTTTCTGGGAACAGTCAACACTATCAAACCGTCCTATGAGCCCTCATGTTCTTTTTTCACGATCGCCAACCCTCCTTTGGAGAGCACGCTCCGTCTTTTCTGGGAATCAGAAGAAGTGCATCGACCCACTTCTCTGGACCCTCTCGATACTCTCGCTGAAGAGCATTTTCTCACCTCCCATTCCCGTGATTCTCACGGACGCTATTCTGTGGCTCTCCCATTCAAACCTGACTGCAAAATGCCAGGATTCAACCGTGACGTCGCGCTTAAGAACTTTCTCAGTTTAGAGCGTCGACTGAAACACGACCCTCCTCTTCATGACGAGTATAATAAGTAGGCGCTGCACATGCAGCCCGCTCTTAAAGCCTCTGAGTACATAATACCCCATCATTGTGTAGGTAAAATCACTAGCTCTACCACTAGGTTGCGAGTGGTTTTCAACGCATCCTCCCCTGACAAGAGTGGTATTTCTCTCAATCAAGTTTTGCTGAGTGGTCCGAAACTGCAGGGTGATCTTCCTGTTATTCTCACCACGTTTCGTACACACCCAGTTGCTCTGTGTGCAGATGTTCGACAAATGTACCGTCAAATTCTCGTGCACGAGGAGACCGCGCCTTCCAGCATATTTTTTGGCGTCCTGAGCCGTCCGGCCCCGTAGTCGAGTACCAACTGAACACAGTGACTTTCGGTCTCACGCCCTCTGCTTTTTAAGCTCAATGAGTGTTGCAGCAACTCGTTATTGACGAAAGTGCGAAGTTTCCCTTAGTTGCACGCGCTCTTACTTCCAACACTTACATCGACGACATTGTCGCCGGTGCACGTGACGTCGATGAAGCTCGCGAGCTTCAGGCAGAGTTGCAGTGTCTCACTCAATGCGCTGGGGTTGAGCTCCGTAAGTGGGCCAGTAATGTTCCCGAAGTTCTTAGCTCTCTCCCTCAGGATCACCTTGAGACTCCCTTGGTGTTCTCTAATGACGACCAAAGTCTGAAAATTCTCGGGCTGCTCTGGGACCCTCGTTCAGACTGCTTCAGCTTTCACTCTCCCCTTTGATGGATGCGTCACTAAACGTTCTATTCTCTCGTTTATTGCTCGTATATTCGATCCACTCGGTTTCCTCACACCTTTTGTTTGTTGGATGAAAATCAACATGCAACAACTCTGGCTCTTGTGCGTTGACTGGGACGAATCACTCTCAGATTCGCTCAGTCAAAGCTGGGTTTCGGCAATTGAAAGCGTGCCCAAACTGGCTGACGTTCGTATCCCGCGCCTCCTCGGGGATAGTGGTGCTACCTACCGCCTGGTAGGATTCTCTAAACGTCACGACGCCCCTAAGGAAGTTCAACACTCTCCGAACCAAGGACGTCGGGGAAAAATCTTCCCGTCGCAGGAAGTTTTCACGCTCACATGTAAGTTCTCTTTGGTATTTATTTCCTATGTTCTTCCCTGTCTATTATCTAAAATTACAGTCCACTTAAAACTCGGTATAGGCATCTCGGCCTAAACACTGTGTCATGTTAATAAATCTTAAATCTTAAATCTTAAAAATGTTATTACTCCAAAACTGCTGTTTTATGGTTATTTTGGGAAAATATATTTTCGAGCCCGCACAGTCTTGATAGAATTGTAGTGCAATAAGTATGTACATTGTACAATGCATTGTGATAAAGTAGATGAAATATGCAAAAAAAAATGCTTTTTTCTCTTTTAATGTTTTGTACTATTGTTTTATTTAGATAATATGTTGACTACGGTAGTAGGGCCTAGTTTAGTTTATACTGGGGACATGGCACTGTGTATTATGGGGCCTCACCCTAACAGTAGTTGTCAAAAAATAATTTGAAGTATTTTTGGCCCTCAACCTCCCTCCTGAGGTCAGACTCTACGTGACGCCTCTGCGTAGATAACAGGGTTGTACATCAGTGAAGCAAATTTTCAATACTCTTATTTTAGAATCGAATAACTTTATTCAGCTTGACGTGCAGACTGCACATTGTACAAGTATAACTCCCGGAGGAGAAGGTGAATAGACCGAGGAAACATGACTAAGTATTAAGAAACAAAAAGTATAAGAACTATACTACTAGCAAATGCAAATGCAAATGTAGAAATTAGAAAATAAACACAATGTTATGTTGAATAATATAGATAACTTACTTATAAGGTTTAACATGATGATTATAATATAGGCATGCATTGCATTAAATTTAGGCGGAGAGGAATTTACATGGAGCTAATAGAAACCTTTGGATATGAGAAATGATTTCTTGTTTGACTTAAAAGTTGAAATTGAGGAAGAGGTTCGTATATTGTTGGGTAACTTGTTATGGAGAGTGAGGGCTAAATATTGTGGACCTTTCAAGAAAAGGATTAGTTTATGATTGGTTTGAAGATTTGCTCTTGTAAAATGGGAGTGGACAGAGGTGTTCAGTGGGAAAAGGTAAGGGTAGAAACGGACAAATGTCCCGGCAGCTTCAATAAGGGAGCAGGCCAGAGTAGGTATTCATAGCTTCTTGAAAAGCTCTACAAGTATGCCTCCTGGAATCACCAGCTAAGATGCGGACTGCTCTCTTTTCTAGGATGGATATTGTGGTCGCTTGGGTGGATGCGCCCCAGAAAAGAAGCCCATTTGTTAAGAAGGAGTGAACATGTGCAAAGTAAACCATTTTGAGTATATGAGGATGAACTAGCTTACTTCCCCCACCCCCCTCTTTTTCCTCAACATTGCACTTTACCTTAATATTCTGCCCGAGTGAGTAGTGCTCCGTATAACTTTCATCATATTCTATACTTAATGTAAGACTTAATCCATTACATTGGGTTGCCCCTATTAGGGCTCTTAGCGGGTATGTGTTCAAAGTTGCATCATCGTTGTAGCCATCTTCTAGCGTCCACTGACTTTGTGGCATTTTGGTGAAATTCATTCTGTAGTTTTCTTCACTTTGTATTCTGTGAACACAAACCAAAATATCTTGTACGTACGTATTTTACATACTTGAATCCATGCATTGTAGTTTGTAACTCAATTATATTTATATTATATCGCAGACTTTCACGGATTGAATATGCACACATTTTATTTTCGGGTAGTCCGTGTGGTTTTATTTTATTTATTCCAACGTTTCGGGTAGTTCTCCCTGCCCATCTTCAAGGAAATTAAACATAAAACAATATAAAAAACAAACAAAACCTTACTTCATAACAAAACACTGCACCTAGATACATAGACAAAAACTAAATAGCTAAGAAAACAAAGGTAGGGCCTACTCATGACAAATTATACAACCATGTGAATCCATCAACATTATCTTATTACTGTTTAGATGATCTCAGCGTACGAGTAGATGGCTCAAGGGGTTCTTGTTGAGTCTTCCTTCTCTTGTCAGCTCTTGGAGGAGGACGGACTGCAGACATTTCCATAGGGAGAGCTTTGGGTTGAACATTACAGCCTTGCAAAACATGTTTCCATGTGGCTGGAAGTCTTTTGGCATCATCCCGTGTGTTCATGTTGTGTTTCCGCTTCTCCATCTCCACCGCCTCTCTTACGTAGGAAGAACTAACCGCAAAATATCTGTCCGCATCGACGAACATAGAGTTGCAGTTAGACGTATGGAAACTACCTCAGCTCTTTTCCAACATGCTTTCGACAAGGAACACTGAAATAACTTTGATGAAGCTAAAACCCTAGCCAAAGTTGAACATGAGGTGCCCCGTATCGTAAGAGAGGCGGTGGAGATGGAGAAGCGGAAACACAACATAAACACACGGGATGATGCCAAAAGACTTCCAGCCACATGGAAACATGTTTTGCAGGGCTGTAATGTTCAACCCAAAGCTCTCCCTATGGAAATGTCTGCAGTCCGTCCTCCAAGAGCTGATATGAGAAGGAAAACTCAACAAGAACCCCTTGAGCCATCTACTCGTACGCTGAGATCATCTAAACAGTAATAAGATAATGTTGATGGCTTCACATGGTTGTATAATTTGTCATGAGTAGGCCCTACCTTTGTTTTCTAAGCTATTTAGTGTTTGTCTTTGTATCTAGTTGCCGTGTTTTGTTATGAAGTAAGGTTTTGTTTGTTTTTTATATTGTTTTATGTTTAATTTCCTTGAAGATGGGCAGGGAGAACTACCCGAAACGTTGGAATAAATAAAATAAAACCACACGGACTACCCGAAAATAAAATGTGTGCATATATATATATATATATATATATATGATAAAAACAAGGATCTTGGGTAAAACCGCGTCGAAAATAAGATGAACCAGGGCAGAACCTGGGCGTCCACCGACGTTTCGTCTGTACTACGTCAGACATTTTCAAGGTTGACTGTGACTCTACGGAGGTTGGAGTCACAGTGGTTGGCAAGCACGCAGCGCCCGCCTTATATAGCCTCGGCTGAAGGTGCGGGGCGGCGAGGTTATATAGAAAATAGGTGCGGGGCGGCGATGTCATATCGAAAAAATATATACGGATGGTGGCAATTGAGAAACAAAATAGCACAGCTTACTGTAGTGAAACCTTTTTAGTCCGGCTTCTTGTCATAGGGCCTGATTGGTTGTCTTTTGAAATGTTATTTGTGCTTAGAATTATGGAATCTGAAATTTGCACCACCTCTGAGGGATTTGGCTGAATAGGTCTACGGACTACATTTCGAGGCATGAGTGCAGGTTTCCAAGCAAGAGGGGGGCTCTGGCTATCATCTCTTTTGTTCATGTTATTCGTCCGTTTCTCAATTTCTACAGATTCACGGATAATACGTGGCTTGAGCTGTTGTACAGGACAAATAGTTTTTGTTTTGTCAAAATCTATCACATGCGAGTAAGCTTTAGCATGTTGAGCCAGGGCTGATTTCTTGTCACCTGCTTTCACAGCATTAGAGTGTTCATTTATCCTCACTGCTATGCGTCTGCCTGTTTGGCCTATGTACGTTTGATCGCAGTCGCCACAGGGAACCTCATAAACCCCTCTTTCTTCCAGATGAACAAAGTCCTTAGCACTTCTCAAAAAGGAGCTGATTTTTCTGTCAGTGGAGAAAATGGTTTTGATGTTCTTACGATTCAGGATTCTACCTATGACGTCTGTGGTACCCTTGACATATGGAAGAAAATCTTTAGACCGTGGTTTCTCCTTGTCCTCAGTATCATCCTCAGATTTCTTCAGTTCACGTTTAAACGCTCTGGTTATGTCTCGGTCCAAGTAAGCAAGTTAAAAATGTGAGTTCTTGGCAGTGAGTTTAGATGGAAGAGCCGCCGACAAGTATGAGGATATTTCTCCAGAAGTAAAAATTGATTATGGAAGTTTGTGCAGGGCGTTACACTTAAAACTAGAACCACCAGAGGAAATTGAGCTACATAAAACTGCTTTTCGCATGAGGCGAAGAAAACCATTGGAGACTGTAGACACTTTATGTCGCGAGATGAAGAAATTAGCTGCTAGAGCCTACCCTAACATGGACCATGGTACTCGTGATGAGCTTACCCGTGAACGGGTTTGTTGAAGCTTTAGGTGAAGGCAATTTGCGTCAGCTAGTACGTCAGTCTTGTTCACGAACATTAGAAGCTGCTACGAAAGTTGCTTTGGAACAAGAAGTAAATTTGCAATGTGAAAAAAGAGACCTTTGTACAGTAAGTCCTGGACCGTCAAATAGTGTTCATGCACTGGAGGAGTTGCTTAAAAGTAACACAATAGCCATGCAAGCAATGACAGATACCATGAAGCACATGATGAATATGCCTGTGACGGCAAGGCAGCAAGAGAACATTCAGTCAAGGCCTCATTATAGGCCTAGATCTCAGATGAAATGCTGGAGTTGTGGACAGCCAGGACATCGACATGTAAATTGCCGTAACGCAAGACAAGCAACACATTCAAGCCCTATGTTTCAACCAGATTTTCGGGCTGAGTATCAGCCAGGATATTTCCATGGGAGTCGGCCACATCAGGAAAACTAGTGGAGGCTGGCACACATGACCAATGTGGGGAGCCAGCCAAGAAAAATATAATTGATTTGGATCATACTAGGCCTACTACAATTATAGGAAATGTGGCAAGTGGAGGTGCTGTGTTTACAAAGGGAAAGGTACAAAATCTTGACATGGATATTTTAATCGATACAGGTGCTGCTATTTCATTACTACGATACAAAGAGTGGAAAGATTCAAAAGGGAATAAAAACCAGTTACAGACTCTAGTTTGAATGTTGCAACGCAAGTGGTGAATTCATGGCTACAAAAGGAGTTGTTGATGTAAATCTACAGATTGGGAAGAAGACTTGGGTCCACCCAATGTTTATTATGGAAGGAATT
Organism: Sweltsa coloradensis; assembly: GCA_024449915.1. Taxonomy (NCBI): domain Eukaryota; kingdom Metazoa; phylum Arthropoda; class Insecta; order Plecoptera; family Chloroperlidae; genus Sweltsa; species Sweltsa coloradensis. Next base: position 6,533 of record JAMZAV010004703.1, on the reverse strand, counting down.
ACACAGCAGTGCATTCTGGGGACTGACTTCTTAGAAAAGCACGAAGGTGATGTTTTAATATCTCAACATATGTTACGATTAGAGGGTCAAATTACGCCAATAACAATAGGTAGGCCTAACAGTAATGCGACTCATCAAATGTGTCATGTGTCCATAGCGGAGACGGTGGTTGTACCTACCGGACAAGAGTATTTAATTAGAGGTAAATTTCGAGGAAAAGCTCCAAAAGAAGGATTCCTAGAACCGACCCAATCTTTTATTGGAAAGACTGGGGTGCTAGTGGCTAGAATTCTGGTTAAAGGAGATGTTCCACACATGCCGATACGTGTTTTAAATTCAACCAGTAAACCGATAACATTATACAAAGGGACAACCGTTGGAGAATTTTGCTCTTGGACGCCGCCAGTTGAAGTGTGCCTGGTGGATACATCTGCAAACAGGTGTCCTGCTTCTCAATTGTTTAATTTTAACCTAGATCATTTATCAACTAAACAAGCCAACGATATTGTGAGATTAATAGATGAATTTGAAGATGTTTTGCTCGTACGGAGCTCATGATCTTGGTAGGACTAAGCTTACTTATCACGCATTGTTACTGGGAATGCTATGCCGGTGCGTCAACCTCCACGGAGAATACCTCTTCACCACCGGGAAGAAACTAAGAAGATTGTTGATGATATGCTTAATCAAGGAGTGATTCAGCCATCTGTGTCTCCTTGGAGTGCTCCTGTCGTCTTAGTTAAGAAGAAAGATGGATCAATGAGATTTTGCATTGATTATCGCCGCTTGAATGACGTCACTACCAAGGATGCGTATCCTCTTCCTCGTATGGGTGACATGATGGATTCATTTAGTTCGGCACGGTTATTTTCCAAGCTAGACCTGGCGAGTGCTTACTATCAATGTGAGGTTGCTCCAAAAGATCGAGAAAAAACTGCCTTTGCTACATCATGGGGTGGTTTGTACGAATTTAAAGTTTTACCATTTGGGTTGTGCAATGGGCCTAGCACATTTCAGCGTCTAATGGACTTGGTTCTAGCCGGATTGAACTGGTCTACTACTATGGTATACCTGGATGATGTTATTGTTTTTGCCCGAAACTTTGATGAACACATGATTCGTCTTCGAGAAGTATTTCAGCGTTTGAGAGAAGCAGGGTTGAAAGTTAAACCATCCACGTGCGAACTTTTTCAAGAAAAGGTACAGTTTCTAGGTCATGTTATGTCGGCACAAGGCATCTCAACTGATTTGGAGAAAGTATCTGCAATAGCTAAATGGTCTATTCCATCTACAGTTGAAGAACTACGTTCATTTTTAGGGACTGCTTCATATTATCAAAGATTTGTTAAATCCTTTGCTGACATTGCTTCTCCACTTTATCGGCTTACTCAAAAAGGTACTAAATATGTTTGGAACGAAGAGTGTGATAGTGCCTTCCTGCAATTAAAAAATTGTTTGGTGTCAAGTTCCGTATTAACACATCCTCAGCTGGAGCTACAGTTCATACTGGATACTGATGCAAGTGGAACAGGCATTGGTGGTGTACTGAGCCAGATACAAGATGGAGTGGAACGTGTTGTTGCATATTTCAGTCGCACTTTTACCAAACTGAGAGAAACTACAGTGTTACAAGAAGGGAGATGCTTGCACTACGCAAGTCAGCGCAACACTTTCGACACTATCTCTATGGTAAGCGGTTTCTCGCAAGAACAGATCATAGCGCACTTTGGTGGCTTCGTTCGTTAAAAGACCCAGAAGGACAAGTGGCTAGGTGGTTGGAACAACTCGAAGAGTTTGACTTCGAGATTCAACATCGCCCTGGAAAGAACCATGGGAATGCAGATGGACTGTCTTGTCAACCCATAATTAAGTCAGGTCCAGAGATTTTGTTGAATATTGATGCTTCATGGGTACCAAAATGTTCAAATGAAGAACTTCAATCTTTGCAAGCTGAGGACAGTGCATTATTTCACGTTGTACATTGGATAAGTAATGGCGCAAAACCATCTTATTTTGAAGTTGCTCCAATGGGGAAAAACGGTTTTTGAGTTTATGGGCTCAATGGAGTCGTCTTTTGGAAAGGAATGGACTAGTATATAGGTTGTGGGAAGAAGATAATCATCCAGACAGCTTACAGCTTCTACTACCGAGAAGTTTGATCTCGGAGGTATTAAACGAACTCCATAGTTCACCAACAGGAGGTCACTTAGGGATATCTAAAACTTTGGAAAAGGTTCGAGGAAGGTTTTATTGGCCAGGGATGCGTGAGGACATAGAGTTATGGTGTAAGAGGTGCACAGCTTGTTGCAGCCGCAGAGCCCCTATACCAGGGTTGAGAGCACCACTAGTAAGCTATGGATCAGGTTTTCCACTTCAAAGAGTATCGCTTGATATACTGGGACCCTTGCCTTTGTCAACAAGAAAGAATAAGTACATCATAGTAGTGGCCGATCATTTCAGAAAATGGGTCCAAGAGTATGCAGTTCCGAATAAAGAAGCTGAAACTGTTGCTGAAAGGCTAGGTACCGAGTTCATATGTCGATTTGGAGCTCCAATGGAAATCCACAGCGATCAAGGTCGACAGTTTGAATCACGGCTGTTTCAGGAGATGTGTCGGATGTTAGGCATGACAAAAACAAGAACTTCACCGTACCATCCTCAAGGTGATGGCTTGGTTGAACGTTTTTACCGAACGCTTCTTGAAATGCTTAGCAAATGGGTAAATGAAAATCAGACCACCTGGGACGACAGATTACCACATGTAATGATGGCATATCGTTCAAGTCCTCAAGCATCTACTCAATTCAGTCCACATTTTCTTATGTTTGGAAGAGAAGTTCAACTACCACTGGATGTAGTGTTTGGCCAACCTCAACAACAAGTGGCAAGAGAGAGTGATTATGTATTCAAACTAAGGAATGATCTTGAAGCAGCTCACCAAGCAACACGGGAAAAATTAAATGTTTCACAGAAGATTCAATAATCCTATTACGACCGAAGATGTGCAGGAAATCAATATCAGGAAGGGGATCGTGTTTGGCTGTTAAATAATGTTGTGAAGCCTGGACGTACACAAAAATTGCATTGTCCTTGGGAGGGTCCATATGCAATTCAAAAGCGTCTTTCCGACGTCACCTACCGAATTAAAGCAGATGGAAATGGACCCAATGGAAGACGTCTTCGACAGCGTATAGTTGTTCATTTCAACCGACTGAAACCCTTCTTTTAAGGGGGGGATAATGTAGTGTGGATTGGAATACACTAGGCAGTTCATATGTGCAAGTTATCTAGTAGGCAGTGTTTAGAGATGTTGTTGATAAAAGATATGAATGTTGTTATTGTGAAAAATGGTGTCTTCTCGAATGTTGGAAATATAATTGAAATAAAAGATTAAATAGTTAATACGCATTACATATATATATCAAACCGACAGTTTTGGCTCGAGCGTTAAACGCGCGACTCTGATTCGGGAGATCCCGGAATGAAATCTCATCGAGATCGGCAATCCTGACTGAAGGTTTTACCCGATGTTTTTCTCAGTCGTCAATGCGAATGCAAGGGATTCAATCCTCATCAACAAACCTCGGACATCCCTTCACAATTATCCAAAGTCCAAATACCTAGTTAGTCACTAGGGTCGTGAATTGCACCCTGGACAGGGTTCCCATCACGAAAAATATATAAGCATAACATACCTGATACATAAGCAAATGTTTAAGCATCAGGTAATGAATCTAATGTATTTTTGTATTGAAGCTTTACGTGAACAAATTGCAAAATATACTTACACGTCATCTTGATAAAAGTCTTCGACATCAATCATGTTGAATGTGTAGCAAAAACCATCTTCTGTCAATAATGGTGTGAAAATATTCTTTATAATTTTTTGATAATTATCCATGTACCAAACGTTTTGCGAAATGTCTTCTTGCTGCAAAGTTATCTGGAAAATAAGTGATAGTTACTTTCAGTAAATATCCAACACGATATATGGGTGCGCCGACTCTGATATCAAGGTGTTGCACATCGGTTGAGTTCTATATGGTAATGGCGATACTTAAAGAAGTAGGCCTTATGCCAAAGGATTTATTATTAGATGTTGATTCGCAACAGGATCGAGATGAACAATGTGTGTGAAGACGTAACAGAACAATGAGAAGGAAAAAACATGGGTTATCATTAACCCTCAGAAGGAGGGTCATTTGAAAGATTACAGACAAACCTTTTGAAAGCGTTCAAATACATATTGTGGATATTTACATCCTGGTCTATAACAGTGTTACATGTATACAGTAAGCGGTTAAGACAAAACATAGTGTGAACATTTATTCGGTTTCGAGGAACCATAGATACATCATGGCTACGGGTGAACTTGCTTGGTAGGTACTCGAAAGTTGATATCAAGTTATATTATATAAGGCATAATAATTGTAAATAATTTTGTACCGAAAAATGAGATCTGTATATTGTCGCCTGGTTTTAAGACTAGGCAACTTTTAAGTATATGCAAAACTTGAAGTTATCAGATCTGGTAGACAATATTAGATTTCAAACACATTCATTCCATCAATCTGCGCTACACAGATTCCTAGCTATTGAAATTGGTTACGTGAGACATCATTGTTAATTTAAAGCTTGTATGAAGAATTTCACGGTATATCTTCTACAAGTGGCACACAACGCTTTGACATAATTGCCATTAACCGTGATAAAAAAGAAGGCTTTATTTTAGATACAACATTGGGATTTGAAGACCACAAGGGACAAGCAGAGAAAGTGGATCTCGAGAAAAGAGGCATCTATGAACCGACAGTAACTATTACAAAGACCATTATGATTTAAACACGATAAGAGTAGCAGGGCTCATGATGATGGGGGAAAATTTAATTTTTTTTTAACTTTTAGGAAAAAAATTAGATTACAAGTAGTTTAAGGGATGAGATTGTTATATGTGTTCTGCGATGGTCGTTTCGTAATTATTGAAACCACTTATTTAGTAAGAAGTTTTTATTTTAGATGTTTGTTAAATGTTAATTTTTAATTTCAATATATTTTTTTATCAATTGATGGTTATTCTGTGACGCAAGGCAACAGCGCTGGCTGCAGAGACCAATAAAGGTTCATTATATTATTACTAGGAAAACGCTTAAGTCCCGCCGCGTTGATGGATGAGCGTAATTTTTTTTAAACGAAAAAAGCGTAAAATTGCGATTTTTTAATAGATAATTTTTCGGTTACGCTCAAATTTCACACGAATGTATTTATTCAAAAAATTAAAGTTCTGTGAAAAAATCATTAAAATTGGATAAAGCATGTAGGTTTTATTCGTCGAAGAAATGTTAAAAATAGAAAAAAATCGTAAAATTGCGATTATCATGAGAAATAATTTTTCGATTGCGCTCAAATTTCCCACGAATATATTAATTCATAATATTAAGGTTCTGTGAAAAAATCATTACAATCGGACAAAGCATGTAGACGTTATAAGTCGAAGAATTTTTTTTTAAATCGAAAAAAATCGTAAAATTGCGATTATCATGAGAAATAATTTTTCGATTGATTTTTCCCTCCGTGCAGTTCTTCGTTCAGAGATTTCATAGACCTCCATAAAATTTCATTGCAATTGGAGTATTGGTTTAGCCGGAATCGTGTTCAAAGAAACACAAAAATACAAAAAAAAAGAAAGAAAGAAAGAAAAAAAAACAAAAAAACATTCCGGATTTTTTTCTCCAGTGTAGTGAAATGGAATCTTCGCTTCGCTCGCTTCGCTCGCTTCGCTCGCTACGCTCATCCAATTATTATTATTATTATTATTATTATTTTTATTATTTTTATTTTTATTGGATGTATTTCATACAAACTCGGTTAAAACCAGAGCTAACATGTTGTACGGACTTACTCAAGTACTTTTCCCTGGGGTACCTATTACATACATTATTACTTTGTCTTAAATCTAACTAAAATATGTCCCTTTATAATATTGTTTGTAGATGATGTTTTCTTTTTGCTGTGTACGGTCGGGCCGATTTCTCGTCGCCATCCTAGCATTTGCTCTTCGGACTGTGGGAAACCACGAGAACCCTGTCAGGATGGACGCTGTCTCGGGATCTCGAAGTATCATTCTTAGTTTGAAATTTACGAACTATTTCTAACGTGTTGAGTATCTGCCTTTTTGAGTCTCGATGTATACATTGGGTTGAAGATCTAGATGTTTAATGCTTTCATGTAGTTTTCTTCGGTATTATGCCGTTGGCTGATATAATGAATGGGATTGTATTTAAACCTTTTCTGTTTCCACATCTTCTTGGGTCTCAATTGCAAGTTCACTATACTTGTCAATTTTTTTCTTCCACGTGGTCTCGACGTTATGGGACATTGGGACAGCAACGTCGATAAGGGTAGTTTTTGTTTCTTCTTGTCAATTATTATTATATCCGGTCTGTTGTGATGTATCGTTTGGTCTGTTATAACTGTGCGGTCGTAATATAATTTGAATCTTTACTATCTAGTACCTTTTTTTAAATGGTTTGTGA
>JAMZAV010004702.1:0-133453 GCA_024449915.1 Sweltsa coloradensis | reverse complement strand
GAGGTAGATTAACCGTAACTTAAAAATATAAAAAATAAACACTACACAACTTCAAGGCTTTTGTTCTTAAACATATCAGAAACTTGTCAGAAATTTAGGTAAAGGATGAGTACGAAACAAGGTAAGAGCAAAACAGATAGCAGGAGGCAAGAGCATTCAATTGAGACAACAAATATATTTTTATTCTTTGCTTGACCTCGGAAATTTTAATAAAATTTAATAACTGATCAGGTAAGTCATTAAAAGCTTCGGGAACTAAACACTCTAGGCGCCTTTGACCGTATTTATTATTACTTCCCGGAATTACAAATTTTTGTTTTATCTGATTAGTGATTACGTGTGCATTTATTTCTCTGCACAAGAATTTTATAATCATTTTTAAAGTAATATTTTATTAAAAGTTGGTACGTGAAAAAGCCGTCAACAGGAAGAAGGTTGCAAAAGAGGTATGTCTCCCGAGTCGATAGAGTTTGACAATGGCGAGGTCTTATTTGGCGTAAAAGCTTATTTGTACCTAGTACACGAATTTTATTTAAGTGGCAGTCAGAGGAATACCCCCATGCAAGTAGACCATAAGACATAATAGATTCTGCAGAGAGCGAATAAACTAGGGATGACATCGGGTACTCGGGTACCCGACTCCTACCCGACTCCTGTTGGAGTCGACTCCATTTTCAAGGAGTCGGGTATTTTTTTTTTTTTTTTTTTTTTTTATGATAAATTGAATGAGATTGCACTTGTCTCGTTTGTCGTTATCTTATCTCAAAACGTAAACATGACAAATCAGCGAGAGTCTTGGCCGGGCCAAGAGACAAGCAAGCTAGTGATACGTAGCGGGTGGAAGGGTGGTAATTGCCGGACAGCGTTGTGCAACCCCACTGAAAATCAGTTATATAACTGAGTGGGTAAACTCATACAATTTATTTATTATTTATTTAACTCGAGTAGTGGGCTACAAATAACTTTTGCATAAAAAAAAAAATAAAAAAAAAATTTGATGCGGATCGGGAGTCGACTCCTAAACGGTTTCCAAGGTCCGGAGTCCGACTCCATATTTACTTTACCCTCGATGGTCATCCACTAATATAAACATTACGCAAAACAACTGAAAACGGAAAAACGTATTTTAAGAAAAAAAAAACCACTGCCGAGGCAGGGCTCGTAGGCGCTTAAGATCGAGTCAATATGAAGGTGCCTAGTTGAAATGTTATCAAAACAATTACCAATCCCCAATAACATATGCGAGTTCAAACATTCTCAAGAAAAAATTAACTTAATGCACAGTCAGTGGAATCTAATTGAATTATGCAAACATTCATTGGATGAGTGATTCAACCCTGACCCTCTCGGAGCAATCCTCTGTTTTGAGGTGCACACCAATGCATATTCTTGTTTTATTTGCATTATTTAACTAAATCTTTATCATGAATCTCTTTAAGTAAAGTTAATAAAATCTTTTTGTAAATCAACTGGCTAATTCAAAGTTTTAATGTACTTGACACAATTAAAATGTCATCGGCATAACATACAAAACATAGCAATATTTAAAACATTTAAACCAAAATTCATTACGTAGGCCTACACTAAAAAAGAATTAATAATAAAAAAAATAACTAATAATAATTATATCATAATAATAATAATTCATAATAAATTAATAATAATAAATAATAATAATAAATTAATATAATAATTATTGATCATAGCAGTTGTCGAAAAAAGTTTGCCCCGACTGGGGTTCAACCAGAAACATCCGGCTTATCGTTGGCATAGCTTTACCAATTAAAGCTACAGGAACTACAGAACCAAACCTTTTTTACAAAACTGCTATTTGTTATGGACTGTTGACTTTCATGGACCATAAATCCAACAAGAAGACTGCAATTGTAGCGTCAAAATCTGAAAGATAGCATTGGATAAATTCAATCAACGTCTCATCTTCCACGGAGTTGGTGGTTTATGAATATTAGGTTTTTAAAGTATAAGCCCGCTTTAAGGACTAGTTATGATTCAAGCAGCAGAACTTTTTCGACCAACTTGCTATGAAGCAATAACTATGTCCCTTAATGCGGGCTTATACTAAAAACCTAAATTATTAAATAATAATTAATTAATAAACAGTGAGTAGTCAATAATAAATAAATTAATAATTGAATTAATAATTAAATAGGTAAATGAATAATAATTAATAATAATTAATTAATAATAATAAATAATATAATAAATAGTAGTACCTATGTAGAGTGATTTATAAAAAAAACACATTTCATAGTAATAAAACGTGAAATAAAAAATTTCGATGAAGGATAGTCAAAGGATAAAAATTTGGTCTAGATTTCTAGGTGAAAGTAAGAGAGTAGATAATAATGCCTTGTGGTAGGTTATCTTAGGGACTGTACATTGTTACCATGGCATTTGTAGTTGTTACCTAATCAAATATGTTGGGAGAAATATATAAAATTACAAGCAATTGGTCGCAAGGTAGGGGAGAGTGGAGAGGTAAAGGCTGGTTTTCTTTCTCCCTAAATTACTGCCAAAACACGAGGACAAAAAAATCAAATCTTTTGAATCAGGTAATTAATACAATCATTTCATCTGTATTTCTTTTTTTTCTTTACTTTCTCTCATCTTTCTGTTAAAATACTGCTGAAATGAGTTTTGTACCAGGCTGGTTTAAACAAACCGGGCGGGTTGGGGGGGGGGGTGGGGGGGGTACCCTCGTCCCTGTTCTTTTGTTTTTCCCTGGGGGTGGGGGGGGGGGCCCGGGGGGGTTTTTTTCCCCCCCCCCCCCCCCTCCGGGGGGGGGGGGGGGGGGGGGGGAGGTGGGGGGGGGTGGGGGGGGGGGGGGGGGGGGGGGTGTTGGGGGGGGGGGGGGGGGGGGGGGGGGGGGGGGGGCGGGGGTGGGGGGGGGGGGGGGGGGGGGGGGGGGGGCCTTTTTTGTTGTTACCTTGGGGGGGGGGGGAGGGGGGGGGTGGGGGGGCGGGGGGGCGGGACGGGGGGGGGGGGGGGGGGGGGGGGGGGGGCTAAAACTTGCCAAACCTGGCTCTTTGTTAGGCATTTAAGATTTCTAACTCTCTTTGAATGTAAGATTACCTATGCATGTTAAAAAAGCTAAACCTATATTTGGAGATTAATTAGTAATGTGGATTAGTATATAGGCCTAATGGTTAAAACGTGGATGGTTATGGGATGGTTATTTGTTTTTATCAATGGTATCTCTACAGCCAAAAATATTTAAACAAAAATATTAGTCTACTGGTACACCAGTTATAATACTCAAATAGTCTAGGACCTGACTAGGCCAATTACGTGAGTCTTTACCCAAGTATGTTTTTGTTTCAGGACTTATCGATGAAAAAGGAGGGTTTAATTGAAAGGACCGTGATTTTGCTCAATAAGCTAAGCAACAAAAATGTGCCCAAAAAAAGGCCATCATTTTCTCAAACGTGTTTAGATGCAAAGAGCGCATTCAAGGAGTCCATATCGTTCTTCTGTTTCGCTACCATGCAACAGGAAAAAATTAGGAGGAAAGCACAGGATGCAAACCACCTTTGGACACCATATAACAAAAGGCTGTTGTGGGGACGGATGTTTTCTTTTTCACAGCGGAAAAACTATCTGTGTTTTGAAAGAGGTTAAGGGTCTAGTTAGGTTCTGGTGCTTCACACCTTCGGAGGACGTGCGTTGGTTTCAGAAAAAGGCAAGAAAAAACCAAGATCGAACCCTGCTCGCAATAAGTCTGTTCCTAATCCCCACAACGCAGGTCGTTTTGTAGAGCTTTTCTCTTGTTGCTAAAATTTTTTACTTGACAGAGATTTTCTTAGTAGTAGGACCATGGGATTTATCGGAATATTCGGGAACTCATTGCCCCCGCAAAACCCAGAGAAGGAGGAAGGGTTCTTCCTTGTGGGTGCCGGCGAGGGAGAAAGACGGAGATCAGAAGAGACCGGGAGAGATGCGAGGAAGGATTAGGATGCGGGTCTCTTTTTTCGTCCAATTTAGGGTCTCTTGTTCAATCACTCAATCAGGGGGTTGTTGGTGGGTCTTGTCGCCCCGGCCTGTCGTGTCCTTCTCGGGGTCGCAGGTCATCGCTCCGTCAATTGTAGAAAGAAGTCATTGTGTTCGTCAATGTTTCAGATTGTTTGGCAACCCCTTGGAGGTCGCATGTGTCGTTTGTCCCGTTCTCGCGTCAATATTGTAGATGTGGCCAACCCCTTCAACACTCAAACTTGAAAGGACAAAAAAAGCACCGGGGGACTTAGCAGGACCAGATGTCGGACGGGAAACCATAGCGACCACACCAGAGGAGAGGGGAAAAAAAAAAAAGAAAAAAAAAGAAAAAGAAAAAAAAAAGGCAAGAAAAAAAAAGAAGAAATAAAAAAGCAGGAAAGGGGATGAAAAAAGCAGGCACAAGGACCAAGGGACAAATCTTGCCCGTGGACCGACCACAACCTCCCCTTTGGGCGTTCTTTGAATTGACGTTTGTGGTTTTTTTAGTTTTTTACGTTTTTTTTTTTTAAAGGTGGGGAACAATTTCCAAATTCCCGACGTCAAATAGCAAAAAAACCAAAAAAAAGGAGAGAAGAGGCTCTCTATTAAACCTAGAGAGAGAGAAGAGGGCGAGATCGAAATAAAGAATACGGAAAAGGAGAGGGCATCTAAAAAAGCTTCTTCTCTATATTAATAATAAAGAGGAAGGTCTATTTCTGGGGGGAACTTCCACTTCTACGAGTTGGGTAAACGAGTAAGGAGCCGAGGACACCGGCAGATCCACTTCAATAGTCAAGGGGTACTGTTCATCAGTTAAGGTAATTTGGAGGAAAGTGGAAAGAAGTCAGAAAGAGAGGGAGTACGAGGAAGGAGCGGAAATTAGTAGTCAATTACATGTTAGTCATTCAATGTTTTTTTTTCATTGTGATTTGTCAGTCATCATGTATCGCACCCACCAACCACACGGATTACTCCACCTCCAACACCCCCCTGCCGTCGCCAACCCCACCTAAACCCACCAAGCAAACCCACCAAAACTGTCCCTCAAAGGTGTTCCTTATTTGTGCCACCCCCAGACAGGTTACGTCGAGATAGATGAGAAAGTGTTGGGGGGATGTTGTCGTTTTATTGGCGCCGTAAACGAAGTGCTACTAATCCCGTGGTGCTTACGATCCTTGGTAGTCTAGTTTAGGAACAGTCGCAAGGGGCAGCCTCTCTACAGCTAAATGAAACGAGGATCGAAAAGGGACCTTCACCGGTTCACTTCCGGGAAACATCCGGCATTTTCAGGTGCGAGCGGTTGGAATCAAATGCTCTCCGACAGAGGTTGTGCTCTCTGCATATGCTTGGAGAAGAAAACCTCTTCCAAATTGGTTATTGCCAAGCAAGACATAGTTGCATCAGTTCCATACTCAATCTATTGTTTTTCAGTCGGACGAAGAAGATTTTTTTGGACCAAACTACGCCAAACTTGTGCAGAGCTTGTTTTGTTACCAGACTATTAAACACTCGCATTGTATGGGGCGTTAGTGGACCAAGGGATAAGTGTTTGGGACGATCCTCACATCTGAACAACTCCCAAACCTTGCACTCTCGTCTCACGATGAAGCTGGGAATGATTCGGGATGAATCTCTCTGTCATGGTTTTCTTACCCATATTCCTTAGGTAAGCTTTAGTGTATGGGTCTGTTGGGAATAATGAGTCGGATGATGAATGTCATTGATCTTGGTTTGATTAATATAAGTAAGGCCTACACCAAAAAACTGTATGCCTATTCATAATTTTATTATTTGTTGGCTCTAGGGCTTAGTTGCCCCACTGCCCATCACCTTTTTGTAAACAAGTTATTTTAAAATCAAGTTGGGCCTATGAACATAAAAACAATTAAGTCCTTGTGATATTTCCCCACTTAGTCAATTTTACCAGGTAGGAATTTTTTACCCAAAAAACTCCTTTATCTGTGTTTGTGTTTTGTGTGGGGGAATTTTGCCAATGTTTTTTTAAATGCTAGATGTTTCATATTTTTTCATATATAAAGAAAACTGAAGTCAAATAAACACATAAGATAGGCCTACAAAGTTATAAAGGCAAAAACAAGGAAAAATTTGCAATTCCTGTTCACTTTCCACTCCAAATCGGTCAAAAAACCACACAACAATTTGTTGCAGGTTGTTAAAAATCCGCTATAAAAAAAATCAAATATAAAATAACAAAAGAGAGAAGAATGTGAAGATGGTATCTGTAAATGTAAGCAAAAAAAACAATGCTAGTAAAGTAAGTAGTGAGGTAGTAGTAACATGAGTAGTAGTAACACTTTGAATGAAAGTTTGAATAGATGCCAAGACCTACGAATCTAATAGTTTCTAATAAGGTAGCTTTTTTATTGACTTATTTTTAGTATGGCACATAGGTATCTTTTGTTCAAAATAACAATTTTTAAAAAAGTCAACAATTTTGATATTAGATATTGCATAAATTTAGTCATGTAGGATTAGGGCATATAGGCCTACCTCCCTAAATTTAACCAAATTAAAAATAAAAAAACAAATTTTTTGATTACAAAATAAATAAAAAAAAAAGGGCTTGCGTGTCGGCTCTGGGTCGATACTACATTTAGTAAATATTTGTGTGCAGGTATAGTAGGTTTTGTTAATGTAAGCCAACCCTACTTTCATAGTTCCTAGTGAGAACTTATTTTTGTTTTACAGTGTTATGCCTTATGTAGTGGGCAGAAAAATCAAATTGGACCTGGGTTCTGCTACGATGGAAGCCAGAGTTAAATTTTTCAAAATATCGCTTGACAAGTACTCGAAAGCTAATTCAGGAGAAAAAAACTGTGCTAGTCTGCAGAGATGATGATGAAGCAATGCAACTTCTTTTCAGACTATCGGGCACGCGAGTTTTTGTATATGAGGGAAGGTAGAGAGTTCCAATGGAGGGAAAACCAGGGACGGAAGAAGAGGGATGAATAAGGTAGGAAAAGGTACTTTTGCATTTAACACCCTTCCTTAAGTCGCATAAAAACTAGGGACTGTTAAAAAAATTTCCAGTTGTACTTGTAAAAGCATGGTTTTAAAATAATAAATATTTATGTAGTGCTTGTGAAAACAGGGGTTGGGTCAGTTAGAATATTAGGCCTACACCTAAAAATCCGCTAAAAACACAACAACAACTCTACCCATTCTAGGGCGACGGTTCGTTTCGCTGGCAGCAAATCGCACGCAGACGAACTGCTTTACCGACTAACTCGAACCCGTATACTCCCTACACGAAGGTGGGGAGTTTTCAGCTATTGCACATGCCGCCCCGAAAGAGTTACTTATCTGAAACGTCGGTATATATGACCGATATGTGGGTCAATGACCCTGTACAAAAAAAAAAAAATCAACCAGAATCCGATAACCCGTTCTGTGTTAAAAAAAAAAGTGTCTCAAACCATCATCGGAAATAAACCTTCCGGATGGCCTGCTGGGTGGGGGGCTGGGGGGTTGGGGGGGGGTGGAATTCTGCGATTTGTATTTGCCCTGTGTGAATTGCATTATCGATCGATGGGATGAATCCATAGACCCAACAAGGCTATTTGAAAGTTATTATATATTAGGGGGCTTTGAAAGGATCTCCTGGGTTGCGTTCCGTAGAAGCGGGGGAGACCTGGTCGGACAGTCTTCTATTATAGCGTTTCCGTATAAATCAGATTGGTGGTGACAATCTAGCCCCATTGGGCCTAGAAGTACCGTTAGAGATTCTACGGCGGGACCAGGTGGTCCGAACCTCAAAGAGCCCAACGTTTTGAGGTGGGCGTAGTGGTCGTTTCATTATGAAGTATGCGCTATTTTTTAAAATATGTCTGCTGATGTGTTATTTGCTGTTTACTCACACGAAGATCAAACTGATTGAGCTGTAAAGTCTCAGATTAGGTGTGACTTAGGAGAGCATGTGGAGCATACTTGGAGGTAGTGGTTGGCTTTCGTGTATTTTCTGTACTTGTATTTACGAGTAGGCCTAGGACTAAGGAGGGTCGTGGGTGTTGTAAAAGCCATGGACCTCGGATTAGGGTCGAGAGGGCATAAGTATTTAAAATATTTAATTTGGGTCTAGAGGCATAACACAAAGGACAGTACACATGCCTGGCTGTCGTATTTGTACCAATTAATTAATACCAGCATCTCTTGCACGTATCGATCGCCAGTTTCCCGCTATTCGGAACAATTCTCGTTCAAGAAGTGTTACGTTGTAGGTCGCGACCCAAAGCCGGACCAAACCACGCGTGACGTCACGACCTATCGCACGAACCAGTGTGGTCGACCGGTCAGCTTCTACGGAACGGCAACCTTAGTCAACAAAATTGTCAATATCTAAAAAAAGGCGGCGTTAGCAAGAAAAAAAATCTAACGCATAAAAACGAAAACTTTGGTTGGCTAGCAAGTGGCTGCAGCCTTACATCGAATTAATGAAATTATTGGAACAAAAAAAAACTAACACAAAAGATGAGAATCACGGCCTAGTCTTAATTTGGATGCATAGGCCAAGGTTAGTCGATATATAATGCTCTCTTTTACGTTTCCACCCTTTATTTTATTTCTCTTGACTTTGATATCTAGTGAAGACTCTGGTGAACATAGGAATTTTTCTTTGACATTAGCACTTAGCAGCCGGTTTTTTTCTTTACGTCGGATCGTTTGCAGTTCACAGGGCGATAGAAATCAGTGCACAGGAGAGTTGGACAACGCGCTTGATGCGCGAAGGAAGGTATCTTTCGGACCTCTGATTGTACTTATGATCGAGGCGTCAGGGGGGATTCATGTTACTTTTCCTTTTCACAAAAACCAAAATTATTTTTAAAACCATTTAAAAAATCAAAAAAACCATTAAAAATATTCTAAAAACACATAGGCTCCATATAGCAAGACTTGCATTGTTGTTTATTTTCACGCCTTGATATTGAAAAAAAAACCAAAACCAGTCAAAAAGATGTTGATATCCCCCCCCAAATACAAAAAATTTGTAAAAAAAAAAAACGGCAGCCAACTCTCCTTCAAAAGTATGCGGCTGTGATGTTGTGAGATATAGGAATTGAGCCAATCTTTTCATTTCTTCCTCCCTAGTTCGCATTGAAAAGGAAGAAGATCAAGTTTCGCCTAGTTGACGAGCGACAAGCCAACCATTTTCGGGTAAAAAAAGTAAAATTTTAAAACCAAAAAATGTGTATTTACTTTCATAAATGTTCCGATTGTTGGTGTTTTGTTCGTTGATGTAAATCTCCAACCAAAGAAAAATGTTTCTAGATTTCTAAAAAAAAAGTTCTGTGACTTCCAGTGGGACCAAAGGGGTTTACTGCTCTCTGATAGGATAGCAATTTCTTATCTTTGTATCTACACCTAAAATATTTTCTGCTTCCTTCCACAGCCATAAAGGGTCTGTGTCTGTAGTTTAGCAGTGTATAAAGCAGACCAACGTTTACTGTCGCTGATTCCGTGGTGGATTTATCCACTAAAAATGGTCAGGTGTTAATTCAAAAAAGGCGCAAAGAAAAGGAAGTTAGAAGATGGAAAATTCGGTTCGTTTTCAATTTTTTTGGGAAGGAGGGAGTTCTTTTTTGTTAAAGTAAGAACAGAAGAATACTTTCAATGTAGGTATTTGTAGTGAGCTAGTTTCGGGCTGTTAACGTTTAAATTTTAAGGGACGGCACACTCATCGAAAACCAGCTCATTTGAGGGAAAAGTTTCCAAATGATCCTGATTTTACTTCAGAGAAAAAAATTAACTTAATGAAAAAGACGTTGAAAGGGGGACGGTTCAACAAATGGCCGTGTCAGTTAACAAAAGTAATGCTGCGACTAGAGATCCTATGAGATTTTTCACATTTTTAGCAAAAAAAAATTAATGCGGCCCACGCTTACTTGGATTACATTTGAAAAGTGGCCCTCCAGAAAAAAAGTTTGGTACCCACTGTTTCTTACAGTAATTAAGTAGGAAGAGTTAAATGTGTGTTCTGTGAAAAATAGGGTAGGCTGATGATGATAATAGGTGATTAATTTTTTAAAAATTTAGTATATTATATGAGGCAACACACCACCTTTTCCAACATTCGTCGGGTCGGGGGGTGGACGAGGTCACCAGTTTTCTCGGGCTATTTCATAGGCTTGCTAGTCAGGCTCAGCACCCCTCATCTTCTTCCTCGTTTAGTCTGTTCCTAAAACCGGCAATTTCTAATTAATTCTCTCCAACATTCTTCCTGTTCTCCAGAGGTCTTTATTCATTAAAAACCTATCCAATGTTTTCCCTCTTTCTTCGACGCTTTCGCGTTTATTTGTCCCGCCATCTAATCTCTGGCGGCAAACTCTTCGCATCCACCACATGTACGTTCAAATTCTCGTCTGGGATTCTGTCTTGCTTTCATTCTTTCTTAAATGTCCATACACCACCTAGGTCTTTTCTCTCTATTTTATCCGTAGACTTTCCACATCCTAATTTGTTTCTTTTGTGTATGCTTCGTTACCTGTCTAGTTTTGGTTATGCCACCGCAACTTTTCGGAATTTCATCATTCCTGCTACTTGCAGTCTGCTCTCTTCCTTTCCTCCTATTGTTCCATGTCACTGATGCAATATGACCAAAATTTGGGAAAGAAGTACATTGTTGTATAATAATCCTTTTACCATCTGTTTGATATTTCTTCTTTCATAGGTAAAGTTTCGTACGGCTTGGGTAGAATTTGGATGCTAGTAGATTCTTCTTGTATTTCTGCTGTTTATTTTTTGGCATACTTTGTCAGAATACTTCCCAGATTTGAATTCTTCTGCAAATTGACAGCTCTTCTCCACGTAGTGTTTTACTTTTTTCTGGTTCCGGTTTTAATTCTTGGTACTATTAACATCCACTCTTTTTCACATACTTATTTTCATGTTTAAATTCGTGTAAATTATAGTAAACACACATCGTAAAATAATAAAAAAAAATTAGTAACTTAGTAATTAATATTTGTATTCTTTAGAACCCTTTTTTTAATTATTTATTTAGTATAGGCCTAGCATTCAATAAGCCAGTAGCCAAAACCATTATTTAGCCTATTATTTTAGGTTGGAATCCAATTGGTGCTACCTGAGGGAAAAAAATTTCCAACCTGCTAAATAATGCCTAATCAATGTTGTAAAAGTGAGTAAATTGTTCTTGAAACGCTTTTGCCCCGTGTCCAAGTTAGTATTTTGTTTGTAAAACCCACTTATGTAGGAGAACCTAATATTAAAATGACGTAATGGGTAGAAGCCTTAATTTATTTCCGTATTAAAACTATAACATACTTTTTTAAGTTGGAAGAAGAGTAAGAATTTCACTCTTCTGCATTAGAAGTTATCTATATATAAAAACAACTTTTGTTAATGCATATTCTACATTTAGGGGCCTCCTAATAATCTACAAATATTTTTCTAATGCTACTGTTGTTAGTAACAAACAATAATTTTACGTCGTTTAATGGACCCAAAACCTGGCTGGGGAATTTTACATTGTTTATTTTTTATTTAGTAGGGCCATACAAATATTGAAAAACAAATGTCTCGTCTTCCAAATATCAGTGCCCTAATTGGACCGTTGTCATCAATGCTTCATTGCCAATTAAAAATTGTTTCCCGGTAGGCTTTGTTTGGATTGTGCTCTATAAATTATTTTGTATGGGGAAAATGGAAAACGGGAATAATAATAAGAAAAAACATAACTTATTTACCTTTTGGTTCAGGTGTAGTATCTCAGTTCAGAAAGCTTATTTACGGAGGTCATAACAGAAGTTACGGTTTCTGTCGGGCTTGGTTACATCGAACAACGTCGCGTTTGAAATACCGGTACGAAGTTGTACAACAGATGAGCTTGGAAGATGGAGGTGGAAGAAAACGTTTCACCATTCGCAGGTGGTTCTTCGCCAGATGGTCTTGGAACAGGAGGAACTCAGGATTGTTGGGTATGGTAGTAAGGAAAGAATTGTTAAAGCCAGCACGCGTCGAGTTGCACCAGAGAAAATACGACCCTACCCACACCTCCTACGAAAGCATACAGCGTAGGATTTGAACCGTTTAAATACTGTTACATGGGGCTTTTCACCCGTGGGGGGCAAGGGCACTCAAGCGGAGCTTTTAGCAGGACGGATCTTTAGGGTTAAGGGATACTACCTACTTAGGTTACCTAATAGGGTACCTATGTATTGAAGATGCCGAGTTAAATTTCTTCTGCATTGTTCTAAAATAGAGGGATGTTCAACGATTTTTTGTCAGTATCGGATATCGTACGTAATTTTGACAAGATAGTAATTAATTTCATAGTAATACGGATACGTGATACGATTTTTTTTTTCGATCGCGGAAAATGACGAATTTTTTCTTTTTCAGACGTTGATTGTAAATGTTAGTCTTGTGTGGCTTGGGATATTGATGGGATAGTCATGGAGGATTTTCAAGTGAATCTAAGCGAAACATGTTTTTTATACTTCATAATAAATAATTGCTTGATTCTTGGAGCGTAGATAACGAGGTAGTGTCACGCCGATTTTGTCATACGATGGAAGCAGCTTGGGACTGAAGTGGAAGTCCCCATGCAGCCCCTCTACGTGAATCGAGGAGCGAGGGTGGAGGGGGGAAAAGTTGCTATCTCTAAAGCTCTCTGTGTTTTGGAGTGTGCGCGCGCATTGGGCTAGTCGCTGCGGGGGGATGTAGCTGGAGGAAAGTGGGAGGAGTGTTATCGTTTGAAGTGCAGAAATGTGTAGTGCAGGACGCGGCGGGAGATTTAACATCGAGAAAGATGGGCAACAAACAGCTACGATATTGCCAATATTTCCGCGATATGGGACGGCGGGGTGTAGCGGATTCCGAAAAGATAGGCTTCAATTTTTCCGCGCGATATCGATATCATATCGAATAATCAATATCGTTGGAAAATCTCTATACTAAATGATAAGTTACTAGTCTTAGGAGTAGGCCTACAAGGATTTGAGGCCCGGAAAACACTTTTTAAGTGCATTTTTGTTTCTCCCTGTTAGGTAAAAATGCTTGGTAGGTAGGTTCTACATAAAACACATACCCGGTAGGATATTATGTAGGCCTATGTTAGTCTTTTGGGATACACATATTGCCTCTTGAGCATGAATCCCCAAAGTGATTAGGGCACACAACCACTCAGTGGCAGATTTTAGGCCTGATCATGGTGGGGCAGGGCAGAGTTTTTTCTCGAGATTTTCAGATTCTTAAACAAAAAACAAAACTTGGAAGCAAGTAGCAAATCAAAAGGGGGGGGGGGAGGTAGTTAATTTTTGCAAAACTAGTAAAGGGTCGTGAAAGTTGCCAGCATTAGTGCCTTATCAAAAATGGAGAAATTTCATGGGGGGGAGGCAATTACCCCCTGGCACCTCGCCCCCTCCTGTAT
Source organism: Sweltsa coloradensis (assembly GCA_024449915.1). NCBI lineage: Eukaryota > Metazoa > Arthropoda > Insecta > Plecoptera > Chloroperlidae > Sweltsa > Sweltsa coloradensis. The sequence goes on along the minus strand of JAMZAV010004702.1, from coordinate 120,057 downwards.
CCGACCACTGGGCAAAACCACGCAGTTGCAGCCCACGACTTCTTCATGTGTGTCCATTGAATTAATATAACTGGGGCTCTTCTTAGTTAACTACAGTACTAATATGAAAAATAATATGAAAGTTTTTTGAGATAAGCCTGAGGACTATACGGCCTCTCTCTGTAGTGGATAAGGTCTTTTGGCAATGGTCATTGAAAGAGATGGATTCCTTATCTTGAAGTCGATGCCGTGGTCAGTGACGAAGGAGAGCTGTGTATTTTAGCGAAGTTGTTTGAGTGCTCTACTACTGAGGCAACTGGTTTAAAATGTGGAAACCATGTATATAAAACTAATAAAATACTAATAATGACAAAACGGGTTTGATTTAAATCAGAAACTAAGAGGAAAATTTCATTTGAATTTCATTTAAAAAGAATCATGTGATCACTTAAAGTTTTAACAATTTTTCATATAAAAAATCTATGTCAATCTATTTATTAAAATTTCTAGAAAATGCCAAGATCATATCTCACATTCACACCCACCCCCCTTCGCATCGCGCACGCGTTCACCCGGGGGAAATTTGTTTAGACCAGTTCCAGTTTAATGGACGACTGCACCGTGCTGGTCTTGATTGGTTAATCATAACGCTACGGATTAATATTTTGATTGTGAAAAAGGCGGCGGGTCTGTCGGCAGTTGTTGTCGTGAGTGAGGAGCTAGGAGTTGGAAATCGGTGTCGTGGCGTGGGCGCTTTTAGGACGTGCGTAAAACTTAGAGGAAAGTGGATAGGAAAGAAAACACTTTTAAGATATAGGAAAACGCGTTGGTTTAAAAAATCCGCGAAAAGTGATAATCCCGTGGAAAAAAACGAACGGCGATCTGCCAAGAAGAAATACAAGAAATCAACGAGGAAAACGGTAAAACCAAACCAAGGTTACATTTGTATAAGGGCTAGGGACCGCCCCAGGAATTACGTGAGTAAACGGAATTTTGCATTGCTTTAGGAGAAGATTGTGAATAAAAAAAAACGCTACGGACTGATAAAAAGAACAGCAAATCGATAACCAGGAAAAGGGTTAAGAACCATTCGATATTCTGGGACCGCGAGTTAGTTGGGATTTACAAGGAACCGAGAAAAGATTATATTCGCGTACACGCTGGAGTTTTAGGACGCGAAACGAAAGCCAAGGTTTTGGTGGTCGTTATTTATCAAAACGAAATACACGATTGAAAATTTATAAAAGGAAAAACGGTGAGGATAACATTGTGTAGAATCACAAAATATAGGAAACATATTAAGGCACAGTAATTACCATTCGATATCATGGCGAGGACTTAGGTTTTTTTATGAAATTGGTTTTGAAATCCGTAAATGCGATTAGTTGAAGTAATAAAAATGGCGAATTTTAATTGCAAAGAGTTAGAGATAAACGATCAAACAACTAAAGAACCGGAATATTTCGTGGGAGTGCCTGAGGCCAAGCAACGTCGAACGAACCAAGTGCATTTGGCTAATAATAGACGGGATTTAAGAAACAGAAACTGAGCCGATAAAAAAGTAGGGAGTGTGTTACATTATTGGCAACGTATTTATGACCGTTTATAACGTGTGAGAATTACAGGATAAAAACTTGGTTTTGGGACTTGGAATGCCTGGATATAGGGCACTTAAGCTGTGAAAACATTAAAAAAACCGTACGATCGGAGTTGAGTTATTCGCAAGATAAAATATTCGTATTTTATCCCACGCTCAAAAACATTATCAAGAAAGTTGAACTCAAGAGTACAATCACAGCCGGGATGAACGAAACTCAAAGACAGGATGTCTTCAAAATACATAGACTACGACGTTACAAATACGCAGCAAGTTACGAAATTACACGTCGGGACTTCTGCGCGGCATAAGGTTCGATGGGGAGTTCATGATCATTGTGATGAGTATTTAAAATTAAAGTTTTATTAACAATTATATGATAAATTATTTCGGGAAACTTTGACTTTGTCCCATCAGGACCAAGAGATATCTTAACTGGATATCCATTTTCGCTTTTAGACATCAGTTACTGATAGGTAGGTTTTGGAAAATGTATTCCTTGGTCAATGAAGTGAAATCCATTGTGTATTGCCAAATATGCCCGTTCGGGTTTAACTTATGAAAAAACCGTGTTTGGTCTGTTGTAATGTCATCCTAGATCTAGTATAAAAATTCTAAGTGTTATTTCAGAGAGGTGTTGTCTTCCCACCCCTTTGTTTTGTACGGATTCTCAATTTTGTGGTCTGTGGTGAGTTAAAGGAGTGGTGTTATGGAACTGGTTTTAGGTTAAACTTTAGACTTGGTACAGGTTGTCACGCCTAGGTAGAGTAAATTGCAATTTCAAGTTGAGTGTTTTAGTCTTGATCAGTGTTTTAAAATCAATTAATTTTTTATTTCCCAAGGAGATTCAGGAAATTCGTGTTTCACTTTTACAATGAGGGCGGGACCCATCGCCGAGTATCTGTTTGTAGTGTTATTAAATGTATTTTTTTCGAAGTTTTAACTTATGTTAGTGAAGTATTCCAACGATGAGCTTTATCGATTACTGTAGTGGTCGGAGGTTCGTTGTGTTAATTTGGCGAACCAACGTGGATGCTTTACGGGAATTATTACCATAGTCCACGAAGATTAAGAGGGCTTAGTAAAGTGGTTCTACTTTGTTGTACGTGTTTTGTGTTGATTTGGACAGTGTCCCCACATATTGTACGTAGTCAAAGGAGAGAATTGTCTGATAATTAGGAATTCGGGGGTATAAGGCCTGGTTGAAGCTAATAGAAGAAAAAACAAAAATATCAGATTTATTCGAGAACAGAAAGGGACCGTTGGGATTGCAGGCTTGAGCGTGTTTCAGAAACCACGAGGAAGGAGTGGAGGGGGATTGTTCCTTTTGAGATTCTCGGTCCAAGCCTCGTTGTGAAGTGTTGGTGGGGTAAGGGTGGGAGAAATCAACGGGTTATAATAGTTCAGAAGAGAGAAGATGTTTAATTTGAATGAAGGTTAGGAGTGTCCAACCAATGTAGTACGGATAGCGATATACAGTTGAGTTAGACCAAGGGTTATGATGATGCAAATCATGAAAAAAATCTGGTAGGACAATAAGGGATTTAGATTACACTTGCCGTGTTAGGAAAGACGTCACTTTGAATTACCAGAGGAAGGGAAGGGATTATGAGAGTGTAGGAAGGGCGGACATATGTTCGGAAGGCTGGGAAAAAACCACGCAAATCGGAGAGCGAAAGTCATTAAGTTAATGCAGCTGCGGTCGAACAGTCTAGGCAACAGGGAGTTCAAGGTTCGCACCACGGGATGCGAGATGTTGCGTTCCGTACCGAGCCAAATCAAGAAGTTAGTAATCAGCATAGAGAAAAATGGTGGTTTCATGGAGGGGATGGCAAGTCAAAGGAATGCGTTATGGCTAAAACGTTTGTAAAACTCATAAACCACAAAAACTTCATTTATTACTCACTCGCAAATGGCTTTGAAAGTGGAAAGTGAAGTGATTTCAAGGGTCTCCTCATAAACGTGCCCCCCCCCCCCCGCAGCTGCGGCTGGCCGCTTTTCTTTGTTTCTTCCCACCCACAGCCACAGTAACGGTCAGCCGGGCCAGCTGGATCAAACGCGCACATGGGTCGGCGCATGATCCCCCCTCCTCTCAGTCGGTCTTCACAACACGTGCACAGTCAGCTGTGAAGTGCGCACCTCCCCTCCTCTCAGAAAGTTACGACCTTGGCTACGACGAGTTACATCGCCGCAATTCTCTCTCTCGCACTCATACGCTTACGCGCTAACACACAGATGCTGGCAGCGGCACTGGACTTTTATAGATATTTTACTCCTGTTATGTAAATATTTTGTGTCATCAATAACAATAAAGTGATACACGTAAAGACAACTATTATTTGGCATTTGTATAGTTATTAGTATGTTTTTACATATTAGACTGTATTGGTTAATCTTAGTATTCTATTAATTGACTTTTTATTTATATTTTGATAGTAAGACAATCGTGATATAACGACGTTTTACCTGTCTCTCCTGAACGTCGTACATCAAGGTTGTACTGTATTCAAAAATATTATGTTCAACCACAATTATTGTTCCATCATGAAAATAATATGTTTAAATTTTCGCCACTTTTAGATGATTTAGCGATATCACAGCTTGCAAAACATTAATATTAATCCTTGTTTCCCTCTTAAAAAATCGGGGGTTTCTTGACCTTAAAACTGATGACAGCAAGTTGATTTAATACTAGGACTACTATCAGGTACCTGGTTAACTGGGATACCCGGATCCATATTTAAGATCCGGATAGATAGGAATGAAAGGGTGATTACTGACTACAGTACTACTCACTGTCGTAGCCGGTTGCAGCACAATTGACATTGTAATGCCAGTCGCACATTGTGCTCTCCTGGTTCCACATGAGTTGGGTCGCGCAGCTCTGCCGGACCTTGTTCCCGTTGACACAGACGTAGAAGCCGCTGCAATCGCCGGGCACAGCGAAGTAGGATCCAGAAGCGCAAGACTCTTCCGCCTGCTGGGGTGGAAGCTGAGGAGGTGGGGCCAGCGTCGGGGCACTAAACAACAAACACAAAATAAAAATAAGAAATAAATTTGTATTTAGTCTGCTTCTGAAACCATGTGCGAAACCATATATTTTACTTTTTGAATTGTTATATCCGTACCGTAATATGGGGTGATAAGAAACAAATTTCGGGAAAAGGCTTTAACAATTTACATGTTGCGACCTCGTTTTGCGCCCACGAGCCTTCAGGCCTCGCCCTCGCTTCAAGTACCCTTATCCGCTCTTTGCCTTTCTCGTAGACTAACTCTTTGGATGTCATGTTAAGTAGGGATGTGGATAGGGAGCCCAACAGCTTACCTGGTCGGTGACTGCAGGGATCTCGTAGAAGAAAGACACAAATAAAAATAAACATTATACACGAAAACGTCGAAACTGTTTCGGCCAAACAGGGCCTTGTTCACTCAACGAGAGCGGAGAGTTAACAAACCTAGGTCTATACAGCTAGTCTATATATATATATACGTATACAGTTATTTACAAGACACGCCAGTGGCGCTGTTGGAAGGGAGTGGAGTGGAGGAGAACTAGAAGGGGGGTGGGTGGAGCAGTGGAGTAGCACCCTAACGAATGTTGAGGTTAGGGGGAAGCCTCGAGTTGGTGATCCACTGGAGGTCCACTGATTGTCATGTTCTCTTGATGTCTTTACTCTTTTGTTGTAATGAACTTGTAACTTTGTAATTGCTAGGTATGTCAGGCTACAGAGGGCTACTTGTGCTCTGCATTAGCCTTCCTGCCCTGGCAGGTATAATTCATTAAAACTATATGATACAGTCATTTGACTAAACATTTCTAGGGGTGTGCGAGCCTAGGATTTTTAAGTCGAGCCGAGTATTTAAAATAAAGCTTGATTTTCGAGCCGAGCCAAGCTTTTTCAAAATGCCTGTAATTTAAAAAAAAATGCCCTACCTGTAGATGAACATAACCAGGGTTTAGGCCTACCTGCTTGGTTGTGTCCACTACATCCTGGTATAAGCCCCTGTGCCACAGTAAACCAAGGGACCTAAAAATCACTTGCTTTATTTAATCCAGTCGTGAGAACGAACATTATTTCGTGTTGTGCTGTTCATGGAGGAAGAAACTGGGCCACATCAAGGTGTATTTTTTATGAAGGTCATATTACCGGCTACAGCGTGGCTCCCTCAGCCTTGCCTCAGCTGCATTACGCAAGAGTGGGATCAGGCTGGCCAGCTGCCAACTGATAGCACAGCACTCTTCATCATGCCAGGCCGGACTCTAGTCATCAAATTTTACAAGAAAGCAAGGTCATTACTCAGCTGACAGTCTCGGCAAGAGATTGCATCAACACTCAATGACTAATCTCACCGGCAACTTAACGCATGCTGTCTCGACAAGTATCGAGGGTTGGTAAAACCCAGATTACCACATTGATGGCTTACATACGAGCGAGAGAACGAAGTACTACATTCAGTACTCGATGAAAACTGGATACGCTACTTGAACTTACAAAATTCTTTTATTATTTCCGCACGGGCTTAAAATATTAGTAGGTATTAAACAACTTATTTTCTATATGATTACCATCCACGGGATAGAAAATGAGTTCGAACTATCCATGATACTATGTGAAATTCCTAATATGTGATTTTTAACACAGGGTTCCCTATTAATGTGGCCACCCCAACTTACTTTTTCTTTTCCCATTTTTTAAAAACAAAATTTTGATGTCGAAAATATTGATTTGACATCGATTAAAGATTTAAAATCGAATCCCAACCCTATAAATAAATCTTACTTATGTCCGTACACACCTTTGTGTTGTTGATTCTGGAGTCCACCACGTCTGACTGGGCGTTTGTTGCGTAGAGGGGGGCTGGGGCCACCACGTCTGCTGTGACGTCTGCTCCTGAGACCACCAGGTTTGCTGCGTCGTAATCTGAGACGAGCCGGTTGTGCTGGGTTCCCACCAGGGGCGCTGGGTGCTAGGTTGAGTTGCCCAATCATCGGGCCGCACAGTCGACGTGCTTGGCTCCTGCATTATGGGTTGTTCTAGGCGATAATCAAGCAATGTTAGTTTGTGTTTTATGATTTAAGGTGAACTAGGGATCAAAGAGGACAAAAGTGACAATAATATCTTCATCAATATTAAATTATAGGCCTACTAACGTAAAACTAAACTCAAACTAACTACTAACCTTATTTGATCTCCCAAAGCCATCTTCCTATAAAGGAAGGCCTATCAAAGTGGGAAATGTAGTTAACCATTCTCATGAAATATTTTTTAGTAAGCTACTGTATCCATTTTAATTAGGGATGGCAGGGTTAAACGTTTAAACGTTTAGTCGTAGGGTAGAGGTTACTAAATTCGTCTAAAGGTTAACCGTTGGTAAATTAAACAATCAACAAACATTAAACATTGAAAAATTTAATTTTTGTGGGTAAACAGCAGGTAAACTAAACTGCTGCTTCCGATATTACGGGTTTTGCAGAAACAGACCGCCGGAATAATAAGGCGTAAATATTTTAGCTAGTGGTGCTATTATTTTTACGCCCGATGCTTAAAATTGGTGGCAATTGCACAATATACATACAGTAGTTTCTTATGACACGCACTTGCTGCTACTGACATGAGTGAAACTTGACAAACGGCCGGTTCATCATAAGCCACGTGCAAAGTGCGGGAAAACCGCGGGTAAACTGCCTCCGCCGTCATTACGAGATCCGCGAAAAAAACCCGCCAGAATAATGTTGCGTAAAATTATTATTTTTAAATTTATTTATCAATAGGGCGGTCCGAAAAAAACACGGCTTACCGTTTAAACGTGATTAGTTCAAGGGGTTAAACGTTTAGGAAACTACCCATTTTTTTCCATCCCTAATTTTAATGCAAAGAATTAAAGAATGGCCACAAATTATTGAGACTATACGGCCTCTCTCTGAGTGGACTTAGGTCTTTTGGCAATGGTCATTTGAAGATGGATTCTTATCTTGAAGTCGATGCCGTTGGTCAGTGAAAGGAGAGCTGTGTATTTTCATGAGCTGGTTCGAGGCTACTACTGAGGCAACTGGTTTAAATGTGGAAACCATGTATAAACTAATTAAATACTAATAATACAGAACGGGTTTGATTTAAATCAGAAACTAGAGAAAATTTCATTTGATTTCATAAAAAGAATCATGTGGTTCACTTAAGTTTAACAATTTTCATATAAAATCTATGTCAATCTATTTTATTAAATTCTAGAAAATGCCAAGATCATATTTCATCATTTTCGCATGTAGCGTCACCCGGGCATTTGTTTAGACCTAGTTCAGTTTAATGACGCTGTGTGCTGGTTTTTGATTGGTTATCATAACGCTACGATCGTATTTGGATTGTTGAAAGCGGCGTCTGTCGGCAGTGTGTCGTGAGAGCTTTGAGACGTGAAGTTGGAAATCGGTCGTGTGCGTGGGCGATTTTAGGCAATGCGTAAAACTTAGAGAAAGTGGACTAGGAAAGAACACTTTGGATATAGGAAACGCGTGTTAAAAATCCGCGAAAGTGATAATCGAAAACGAACGGCGATCTGCCAAGAAGACATACAAGAAATCAACGAGAACGATAACCAATCGAGGTACTTTTTATAAGGCTAGCCCAGCCCAGGGATACGTGAGTAAACGAACTTTTGCATGCTTTAGGAGCATATTAATAAACCTACGGACTTGATAAAAGACAGTATCGATAACCAGAAAGGGTTAGAACCATTCGATATCTGGACCGAGAGTTAGTTGGGGTTTTAAAAGAACCGAGAAAGATTATATTCGCGTAGCCTGGAGTTTAGGACGCGATAACGCAAGCAAGGTTTGGTGGTCGTATTACAACGAAATACAGATTGAAATATTATAAAAAGGAAATCGGTGAGGATAATATTGTCTATGAATCCAAATATAGGAACATATAAGGAACAGTTAATTACCATTCGATATCATGGCCGAGGTTTAGTTTTTATGTAAATTGGTTTTGAAATCCGTAAATGCAGATTAGTTGAAGAATAAAATGGCGAATTTTAATTGCAAAGAGCTTAGAGATAACATCAACAATAAGAACTCGAAATATTCGTGAGTGCCTGAGTCAGCAACGTCGAACGAAGTGCTTTGGTAATAAAAACGGGTAAGAACAGAACTGAGCCGATAAAAGTAGGCGTGTTTACATTATTGAACGTCTGACAGTTTACCGTGTGAGATACAGGAAAAACTTGGTTGTTGGACTTGGAATGCTGATATCGGGCAAGTGTGAAACATTAAAAACGTACGATCGGAGTTGAGTTATTCGCACGATAAAATATTGTATTTTATCACCGCTCAAACATTATCAAGTGAAAGTTGAACTCAAGAGTAATCACAGCCGGGATACGAACTCAAGACAGGATCTTCAATACAAGACTACGATCGTCTACAAATACGCAGCAAGTTACGGAATTACACGTCGGACTTCTTCGACGTCATAAGATTTCGATGGGAGTCATGATCATTTGTGATGAGTATTTAAATTAAGTTTTATTAACAATTATATTCCCATAAATTTTCGGGAAACTTTATTGTTGTCCATCAGACCAAGAGATATCTTAACTGGATATCCATTTCGCTTTTAGACATCAGTACTGATAGGTAGGGTTTGAAATGTATTCCTTGTCAATGAAGGAAATTCATTTGTATCATGCAATATAGCCCGTTCTGGTTTAACTTATGAACCGTTGATTGTCTGTTGTAATGTCATCCTAGATCTAGTATAAATTATAAGTTGTATTTCAGAGATGTTTGTCTTCGCTGTTGTACGATTTCTCAATTTTGTGGGTCTTGGTGAGTTATAGGAGTGTGTTATGAACTGGTTAGGTAACTTTAGACTTGAGTACCAGGTTCACGCCTAGGTAGAGTAATCATTCAAGTTTGAGTGATTTTAGTCTTGATCAGTTGTTTTTTAAAATTAATTAATTTTTACTTCCAAGTGAGATCAGAAATCGTGTTTCACTTTAATTAGGCGACCCATCGCCGAGTATGTTTTTGTTTATTAAATGTTATTTTTCGAAGTTTAACTATTTAGTGAAGTATCCAACGAGAGCTTATCGATTACCTGAGGGGTCGTAGGTTCGTTGTGTTACATTTGGCGAACCAACGTGGAAGGCTTTACGAATTATTACTAATCGTCCGAGATTAAGAGGGCTTAGTAAGTGTCTACTTTGTTGTACGTGTTTTGAGTGGGACAGTTATCACATTTGTACGTAGTCAAAGAGAGATTGTCTTGATAATTAGAATTCGTGGGGTATAAGGCCTAGGTTGAGCTAAATAGGAAGAAAAACAAAATATCAGATTTATTCGAGAACAGAAAGGAGACAGTGTATGCAGGCTTGAGCGGTTTCAGAACCACGAGGAAGGAGTGGAGGGGATTTGTCTTTCTGAGATCTCGGTCCAGCTCGTTGTGAAGTGTTGGTGGGGTAGGGTGAGAAATCAACGGGTTATAATGAGTTCAGAAGAGGAAGATGTTAATTTGAATGAAGGTAGAGTGTCAACCAATGATAGTACGGATAGCGATTCAACAGTTGAGCTAGACCAAGGTATGATGGATCAAATCATGAAAAATCTCGTAGACAATAAGGATATGATTACCTTGCCGGTTAGGAAGACGGTACACTTTGATCTACCAGAGGAAGGAAGGATTATTGAGAGTGTAGGGAATGCGACATTGTTGGAAGCTGAAACCACGCAATCGGAGAGCGAAGTTAATGCAGCTGCGTCGAACAGTCTAGCAACAGGGAGTTCAAGGTCGCACCAGGAATGCGAGATTGCGTCCGAGCAATCAAGAAGTAGTAATCAGCATAGAGAAATGATGCGTTTCATGGAGGGGATGGCGAGTCAGATGAATGCTGATAAACTAGAGAGGAATGCCGATAAAATGGAATTGGCAAGTCAGATAAATGATATTAAGTTAGAAATGAAGGAGGATAATCAAACTAAAATGGATAGTTTGTCAGCTAGGATAGATTGGTTTAAAGAAAAACTAGATGTTAAGATAATTGAGATAAATGAACGTCTAGACGAGAAACACAGAGAACTTGATAGTCGGGTAGACGAAATAGAAAAAGGAGTAAAGGACAACCGAAAGGGGGTTGAGATGGAAATAGGCGGGTTAGTTAATCACATGAATAATAGCTTACCTAGGGTAGAGGAGAAAATGAGTACCATTGAGAAGCAAGTTAGTGGGGTGAATATACGTCTAGAGGGACAGGAAATAATGATAGACAAGTTGTCGGGTTTAACTAAAGGAAGTATAAGCCTGTGTGAATCAATGAAGAAGGAGATGGCTACAGTTGATAAGAAGTTGCAAGAAGAGAGGGAAACAACGCAGAAAATAATTTTGGAACAGCTAAGGGAGAATGAGTTGTCAGATCTAAGAACAGAAGTGTTAGATAAAATCAAGCAGACAGGTTATCGAACCAACGGTACGGAATGTCGAGGCCACGAGACAAGAGAGGGGGAAGAGTACTTTGGGAAACGATTAGTACAAGAGGGTATTTCGTTTAATAATAGCATTTCAGGTATGCATCCTATGGAGTTCATTGAGGTACTCGAACACAAATTCGATATCTATCATGTACCTAGTCACATGCATTTGTCGCTAGCTAGTCAGTGTTGTACGGGGACAGTCAGGAACTGGACTCGGGAACAAACCGTAAAAACGTACGAGGAGTTTAGACAAGAGTTGTTGAAGAAGTTCTGGGGAGATGTGGCTCAGGGTTTTCTAATGAATCAATTGCACACGGGAAAGTATGACGAACAGTATGGTTCCTTATCGTGTTATTATGGGAAATTAATTAAACATGCAGGTTATCTAACGTATAGAATGCCTGAAGTAACAGTCACACAGTTGTTACGTAGACATGTACCGGAGAGAATCAAGGTCATGTTATTACAAAAAGGGGATAGTTATACAGAGCTTATGGCTATTGTTCGCAACTTAGAGGGGGAAAATATCTACTTGGGACCTAATAAAAGTAGTGGGCAGGATAGTTCACCCAGGTATCAAGGATACGAGGAACGAGGTCAAGGAGAGCGTAAACGAGGAGGGGATAGGAATAACGAAGGAGGTCGTTATCAGGGACAGAATTACGATCGCAACTACAGAGGGCAAGATTCACAAAATCAGAGGAATCTTGGTGGGGAAAATTTAAATCCAGGTAGACCCATGGGGAATGATAGCCAGAGGAACGTAAATCAGAGTAATACGTACCGAGCCAGTAATCAGTCAGGTTTTACGCAAGATGGCAGGAATCGAGTACAGCAGACGGACAGACATGCTAGGGTGAATGTGATGGAGGTTGTGGATGAGAACAATCATAATGAATCAAGGGGTGTGGGAAATGAAGTGAACCAAGATGACTACAATGGAACTTCAAACGATAGGAACATCATGGTTAACACGTTGGATGTTCATCGAATTAGTCAAGATAATGATGTGTTTGCAGGGGAAGAAAGGGGAAACCAAGGTGGTAGTCAGGGAAACTTGTAGGAGTCGGACCGCAGAGCGAGCGAGATCCGACAGCATCAACATTTTTACGCTCAGTTGAAACAGTTTTTTTAAATCCAGTCGAGGAACTTCTTGGGGAAGACAAGGACGAAAGTGTTTACACGAAAGAAAATTCTCTAGGAAGACTGAACTAAAAGTCGGGGATTTGGTACTTTTGAAATCACTTCATTTGTCCAACTTGAGTAAGAAGGAAACGAAGAAATTCTTTCTATTATATACCGGACCTATGACCGTGGTATCTTTGGCTGGTCGGAACGCTTACGAATTAGCTGAGGAAGGAGGTAGGATTAAAGGAGTCTTTAATATTGTAAATCTTAAAAAATACAAAGTTGTTACGTAGGGCTTTGGTTTGGTGGGGTGACCTTTGTGAACTTTGTTCAACAATAGAAATGTAACTCGCGTTACCAGCAAGGTAGGTTTGTCTGGGTAGTTGTGATGAAATCTGAGACGTCAGAAGTTGTAGAGCAACAGGTGGGCGAATCGAGTTCTTCTGTTTGTTGTGGTTTGTGGGGTGTCAAGGTCACGCATCAGATTGTTTTGTTTTCTAAAGGTCGTTCAAAGTGGCGACAGGTGTTGTGTTTTGATTGGCAACAGGTGGATTATTTTGACACTTGTCAGTTGGGTTTTTGGTTGGATTTCTTTAACGTGTGGTTTGTACTACCAAGTATCACTTGTGGATTGAAGTTGTGAGTTGTTTCAAAGTAAAAGATGTGTACTTTGTACGTTTGAACCAAGTGGGGTAATGAGACTATACGGCCTCTCTCTGAGTGGACTTAGGTCTTTTGGCAATGGTCATTTGAAGATGGATTCTTATCTTGAAGTCGATGCCGTTGGTCAGTGAAAGGAGAGCTGTGTATTTTCATGAGCTGGTTCGAGGCTACTACTGAGGCAACTGGTTTAAATGTGGAAACCATGTATAAACTAATTAAATACTAATAATACAGAACGGGTTTGATTTAAATCAGAAACTAGAGAAAATTTCATTTTATTTCATAAAAGAATCATGTGGTTCACTTAAGTTTAACAATTTTCATATAAAATCTATGTCAATCTATTTTATTAAATTCTAGAAAATGCCAAGATCATATTTCATCATTTTCGCATGTAGCGTCACCCGGGGATTTGTTTAGACCTAGTTCAGTTTTAATGACGCTGTGTGCTGGTTTTGATGGTTATCATAACGCTACGATCGTATTTGGATTGTTGAAAGCGGCGTCTGTCGGCAGTGTGTCGTGAGAGCTTTGAGACGTGAAGTTGGAAATCGGTCGTGTGCGTGGGCGATTTTAGGCAATGCGTAAAACTTAGAGAAAGTGGACTAGGAAAGAACACTTTGGATATAGGAAACGCGTGTTAAAAATCCGCGAAAGTGATAATCGAAAACGAACGGCGATCTGCCAAGAAGACATACAAGAAATCAACGAGAACGATAACCAATCGAGGTACTTTTTATAAGGCTAGCCCAGCCCAGGGATACGTGAGTAAACGAACTTTTGCATGCTTTAGGAGCATATTAATAAACCTACGGACTTGATAAAAGACAGTATCGATAACCAGAAAGGGTTAGAACCATTCGATATCTGGACCGAGAGTTAGTTGGGGTTTTAAAAGAACCGAGAAAGATTATATTCGCGTAGCCTGGAGTTTAGGACGCGATAACGCAAGCAAGGTTTGGTGGTCGTATTACAACGAAATACAGATTGAAATATTATAAAAAGGAAATCGGTGAGGATAATATTGTCTATGAATCCAAATATAGGAACATATAAGGAACAGTTAATTACCATTCGATATCATGGCCGAGGTTTAGTTTTATGTAAATTGGTTTTGAAATCCGTAAATGCAGATTAGTTGAAGAATAAAATGGCGAATTTTAATTGCAAAGAGCTTAGAGATAACATCAACAATAAGAACTCGAAATATTCGTGAGTGCCTGAGTCAGCAACGTCGAACGAAGTGCTTTGGTAATAAAAACGGGTAAGAACAGAACTGAGCCGATAAAAGTAGGCGTGTTTACATTATTGAACGTCTGACAGTTTACCGTGTGAGATACAGGAAAAACTTGGTTGTTGGACTTGGAATGCTGATATCGGGCAAGTGTGAAACATTAAAAACGTACGATCGGAGTTGAGTTATTCGCACGATAAAATATTGTATTTTATCACCGCTCAAACATTATCAAGTGAAAGTTGAACTCAAGAGTAATCACAGCCGGGATACGAACTCAAGACAGGATCTTCAATACAAGACTACGATCGTCTACAAATACGCAGCAAGTTACGGAATTACACGTCGGACTTCTTCGACGTCATAAGATTTCGATGGGAGTCATGATCATTTGTGATGAGTATTTAAATTAAGTTTTATTAACAATTATATTCCCATAAATTTTCGGGAAACTTTATTGTTGTCCATCAGACCAAGAGATATCTTAACATGGATATCCATTTTGCTTTTAGACATCAGTACTGATAGGTAGGGTTTGAAATGTATTCCTTGTCAATGAAGGAAATTTTATTTGTATCATGCAATATAGCCCGTTCTGGGTTTTAAATTATGAACCGTTGATTGTCTGTTGTAATGTCATCCTAGATCTAGTATAAATTATAAGTTGTATTTCAGAGATGTTTGTCTTCGCTTGTTTACGATTTCTCAATTTGTGGGGTCTTGGTGAGTTATAGGAGTGTGTTATGAACTGGTTAGGTAACTTTAGACTTGAGTACCAGGTTCACGCCTAGGTAGAGTAATCATTCAAGTTTGAGTGATTTTAGTCTTGATCAGTTGTTTTTTAAAATTAATTAATTTTTACTTCCAAGTGAGATCAGAAATCGTGTTTCACTTTAATTAGGCGACCCATCGCCGAGTATGTTTTTGTTTATTAAATGTTATTTTTCGAAGTTTAACTATTTAGTGAAGTATCCAACGAGAGCTTATCGATTACCTGAGGGGTCGTAGGTTCGTTGTGTTACATTATATAATTTGGATAAAAATTATATCACTATTATCGCAAAATCTAGTGTACGCTACATTGCAAAAATGCGAAATTGGATGAAATAGTCAAAATATATTAGAAAGTAGGTACTAAGTAGTATGCTGTAAGGGCGTGTCTGAATTATGATCCAGGTCCAGGTCTTGGTTGAAGTCCAACTCAATGTTGTTGTTCTATACTAGCCTGTAACAGTAGAGCTACCTGCCGGGCAAAGTCAACACTACCTAGAGTTGGGTTAGGTGTGCATTTGGGAGTCCTTTGCAAAGTATTTGCATAATAAATCTATTTGACATTGTACATCCAGTAAAAAAATTAAATACGTGATAAGAACAAACAAAACTTAAATGTAGGTAAATATGCTCATTGTCGCTCATTGTCGCTGTAAGTAATTTTAAATCGGACTTGAAAACGAGTGTACACTATCGATTGCCCTTCCATTTGCCGACTTGGACCAATAATGGACCTAGCACAAGCAATGCAGATGTCAGTACTTCAATTAGTACGTTACATTACAATCTATGTTGTTAGACTTGGACTTAAATTTGGACCTAGACCTGGACCTGGACTTGGAATTAAGGATGTCAACATCCAGAAATTTTCCAACCAGGGTACTGCGATCGATACCCGGGAGTAAATGTTCGATTTATCGTCATAGGGTGTCAAATTATTCAAAAAATCATTGGCAGTTACAAAGTAGGCTTAATGGTAAAAGGGCACATGTTTTAATTTACGATTACTCGAGATTTATGGGATTGGAGCAACGCAGAAAAGAACACCGATTGATTATGACATTCTTTAGCCTACATGCGCATATGTACGCAACCAAAATCGGATTGTAGGTTGTTCAAGGTCAAACCTTGTCTTTATCCCAATGCATGTACCCCCGTTCCCCGCGCACTACTTCCGTATCAGTTCATTCAAAGAGATCTTCCACTTGTTATTGTTATCTCATCTTTCACACCAAATATCATCCAAGTTGTCACGTAATAAATATCGGACACTTAAATAGCATTGTAAATGCACAAAACAAGTAGGCCTAGTAGATTACCAACACATCTGCTGGAATCAAACTTCACAAGGTCAAAATTTCCTAGAAGTACGACCTTCACAAAGTCAGTAAAACTCGTCGCTACAATCACAGCAGCCAGCCAGAAGTGGCAGGGGGAGGGGTATGATGACGCAATGTATTGTCTATTTAGTGAATAAGACCGCGATCTGTGTTTATAATGGAAAAAATCCACCTTGGACAAAGGAAAAACGGGAAATTCCGGGTAACGGGAAATGAAAAATTGGAATTGAACTCGCGGGCAACGGGTACCCGTTGACATTCCTACTTGGAATAATATTTCAACACACCCACAGTAGTAACTTTTCATTTATTTGACATAACATGGTGTTAGTTTGACACTTATATCCTCTTGAGAGACAGAGTGAGAGAGAGAAAAAAAAAATCTTAATAATACTATTACGGTTAAGTAGTATGACAAAGAAATACTCACGATGTCCGCACTTTGCCTCGGAAGGCCAGTCGCACGCGCCTAGAGCCTTGTTCCAGTGTAGCCCGGCCGCACAGAACTCTTGCTGTAGCTCACCCTGGATGCAGCGGTAGTAGGCATTGCAGTTGCTGGGGTTCGGCAAGTACTTGCCAGGCTCGCACGCTCCTGACGGCACTTGGGGCGATTCTTGGGGAGGGAGGGGAGGCAGTGGGGTGGTCGTGGTGGTGGTGGTGGTGGTGGTGGTTGGAGGCGCTGTGGGAGGGGGAGGTGGGGGCTGTGTTGGTGGCGGCGGTCTGTAACAGAAATGGGTTACAACGAGTGTTATGACAAATCATGATCTTGGGTCCCGACGCTACACCTAGACCAGAGTCCTTAGCCCTTTAATCAAAGCTAGGTCCAAACGAGATAGTCTACATCTTTACTCTTCCTTGTCTCCTTAGAGAAACACCTTCCAAGAATTACTACCCCCTGCGAGACACCCACACGGCCACAACCCGTGCTCGCAACATCTGGTGACAGGACACTGTTATCTTTTTGGTAGTACAATGGACTCTTTTAAAGAGACAACACGCACTCGTTTGGGCATTTTTCACGAAACTTTGCACTCAAATTGCTGTAGAGCTAGGCAAAAACATCATCCCTAAGAGATCTAATGAGCTGCTAGAATTACTTACTGACAAACACGATAGGCTAGCCAATCTATATTCTCAAATCATTGCAATTTTGACTGAAGATGATACTATAGAAGCTGACATAGTAAGCGACGAATATGAAACGGTTGAATCGGATCGCGAGAAATACATATCCATTAAAGATAAACTCACGGACAAGGTCAATCAGCAGAGAGAGGTAAACTTCCAGTAGTTTCTATGACAGGTAATACCAACGATATAAGAAAATTTAGATTTTTAGATTACCAGAATTAGAGCTAAGAAAATTCGGTGGTAATGTCAAAGAATGGCTTACGTTCTAGGGACAGTTTCGAAAAATCCACGACGATAAAGAAATTGCGCCTGAAGATAAATTCCAGTACCTAAGTCAGACGATGGTTGAGGAATCACACCCTAAGGAAATAATTAACAGTTATCCAGCAAACGCGACAAGTTACGACCAGGCAGTCAAAGCATTAAAATCACGGTATGTTAGAGGCGACGTTCTCATAAATGTCTACATCCATGAATTGTAAAAGCTTATTAATGGGAAAAAGCACATATCCGATTTATCACAACTGTACGATAATATCGAAACACAGCTTCGCGCCCTAGAAACTCTAGGCACTGTGAACAATCAATATGCAATTATGCTCTTCCCTATGGTTCAAAGTTGCCTCCCAGAAGACGTTATCAAAGCTTGGGAGAGACAACGCAGTATATTCCAACTTCATGCCGAAGAGAATGACGGTCAAAGCAACGTTCAATTACTCGTGAACTTCTTACGGCATGAAGATGAATCTGAGGAACGCGTTAAATTAGCAAGAAACACATTCGAAACACGTGGTTCCAATCAAAATGGTCCTAAGTCAGACAAGAAATAATCAAATCATACACGGCCACTGATCTAATTAATTCTACTGACAAAAATAGACAGCCACACAAAGTTCAGTGCTTGTTTTGTGACAAAGGCCACTCTTCGCATGAATGTTTCAGGGCTCGTCGAATGGCACTTGAAGAGAAGAGGAAAAAATCTCTGCTAAACAGGCCTGCTTCTCATGTTTAAATCTCGGTCATTCCTCTAAGTTTTGTAGAGTCAAAGAAAAATGCATGTTATGTGAGAAGAGACATCATACCATCATGTGCGCACAATTTGTATCTAATCAAGCAAGTAATGTTGATAAGAAAGCGACAGATGACAATGCAACATTAGCGAATAATAATTTAAATCAAAATGTGTTACTTCAAACAGTTCAAGTAAAGGTAGAAGGGAGTAACGGACGAAGTCGTTTGGCCCTAGCATTGATTGATACTGGATCCCAGTGATCATACATAACGAACGCAATGGCTCAGGAAATGGGTTATCAAATTAACCCGAGAGAAGTCGCGTGTGGTCTTTTAGACCAACGTTTTTTTTCAACAGTTGGTATTTGTACAGCGCGCATGCATGGCTTGTCTAGTTCCGCCTACCTTCCCAAAATAGATTTCTGAAGCCAGTGTGCAATACGCGATTCAGTGTTCTGCAGAACTTCAACTAAGATAAGAGGTCCTGTTCGGTTGCTTGGTCTATTCGATTGCTGCGCGACTACTAAGGGAGGCAAAAATATGCATACTCAATCACTATTATGAGACATGTATTTTGTTATTGTAGGTTGATTATTCTTCAACATACAGTGTTGGCATAATATTACTGTCTTGGTTTACTAATAATTCGAACTACAGGGTGTTTCAAAACATATTTATATATCTTTTTGTAGGTTTGCAACATTCTGTGTTTGATTGATTATTTATTGATTATTGATTGATAATTGATTAATATAACCATGTATGCTGTCACATAATGATAAATTATCTTATATTGGTAATCAAAACATCATCCTAACGCTATTAGCCCTGTGAGGGCGCCACCTTTTGCCGCCCATAAATTCAAATATTTGTCCTTGAACAACAGTGCCAGCCCGAATCTTATGGTTGCCGTTTCTGTGTTATTTTTGTGAAAACCCTAGTAGTTTTATATTTCAAATTCCATCAAACTAATGAGTTTGCGATCAGGGAATTTGTTTAATTCTAATTATTTGTTAATTATAATAACAAGGTGTATTTTTAATCTCGACTGTAGCATCACGGTTTTGTGTGACTTGAGAACAGACATTTGTTTTGGGTTGATAGTAGCTTTGAAATCACATCTTTTGAACAGCATGAATGTATATAAAATACAAGGTAATTATGTTTTTAATTTATCCTTTTATAAAATTTATCTAACTTCTTATCAGACCTTTTGTTATGTTAATTACTTATTTTGTGTAATGAGGAACTTGATGGTTTTGCGCTCCTAGCGGCGTGATTATGTAACTATGTGCAAGAAACGGGAAGCGGAAGTCGTTGTGAACAAGGAAGGAAGGCCTAACTCTTCCGGCGTGGGGTAGCGTGTGTGTGGACACCTCATGGTAGGCGATCTACGTATTTTAATTAATAAAAGTGTTAATACGACGCTAAATCACTAAAACCAGTGAGATCTAGAAAGATCTAAGTGCAGTTCGTGTTTGGTATAATCACGTTTTACGCGAACGCGAAGGATTAAGCGTTAATTAGCCCGATTATCCAGTTGGTATATTTCGTGTTGGCGACCACGTTGTAGTGCGACGTAGCTAATGGTTAGCCAAGAGGCGTTTGAAACCAGGTATTGATACGAACCTATCTATCTAATCAATGTTTAGTGGAGCGGTCCATTTGCTTCTAACGACGTATTTTGAATTGAATTACGAGTTGAATCAGTTGAAGAGTGTTCATATCTTTGTGGAACAATTGCCGGGATTCTAAGCCGCCATTGCCGGGATTTGCAGTACTTCCCACATTGTGTGCAATGTCCGGTACTTTTGTACAACTTACGTACGCTTTCGAGTGAGCATAGATTGCGAGTGTACGACTCTGCCACACTTGTAAGTAGAGATGAACCGAGATTAATTCATTTGTGAGATAATTGGACATTTTGAGAGTGATAGTTTCCGTGAAGCGGATGAGAGAGAGACCTTGTTAGCCGCCATTTTTAGCTACGTCATAAAATTGACCAAGCGACGCCATATTGGGACACGGTGGTCACCACTCACCACGATATCCCTCCGCGCTCCGAGACAAGAGTAAGAATATCTTTTAATGGAGAACTGTTGATTCAATATTGCCGCGAACCCGGGTATTTACTGTAAAGATTGGATTTCAACTATAAGCCGAGCTATACTTAACCATTGGTGGGAATAAACCCGACACGTCATTTCTTTGCGACGCGACCTTGAACTGACCGTCTGAACTTAGTTTGATACGACCGCGGATCGAGAGCTTCCGTGTTACGTACGCGCAACGCGAGGAAGACAAACATCGGAAACTACTGAGCATGGTGATCGCTACGCTTCCAGTAACTACACGTGAAGACTGGAGAACAACTACTCAAACGTCGAACCAAGGACCTTGTTTAGTTTAGTTTAGTTTAGTTTAGTTTTATTTGCCTGTTGATGGGTACATGGTACAGATATAGGCATTGTCATGTAATTAATACTAAGCTAGATTTAAGCTGACACAATAATAGAATAATAAAATATTTACATAAAAAGATAGTATTAGATCTAATCTAAGTAAATAGTACATAGTAGTAAATAGTAGTAAATAATTATTAATAACCATACAGCGAGGGTTCTGATCCCTAGTCGAACTTGAACATCTAACCGATGATTTGATAGAGTATTTTCATAATTCATTCAGGCATTTGTAATGAGCCTAATTAAATAACATGGGGGTATTTAATCATTAGAGATCACTGATCAGTGCTAGGAGAACAGGGCATGCCATCATTTGTGTGCTATTTGTGTTTTTTTAACCTAAATATACTTTCTTTCGAAGGTTTATTAATCTGTTATTTTTTATCCAATATAAATTCAATATGTTCCCTAATTGACAAATCATCCCATAGTAATTTAATTGTATCTGGATAAGGCCTACTCTTCAAGTAGGTAACTTAATTCTGTTCAACCTACAATTGATCAACCTTTTTGTTTTAACAGTAACTTCTATTTGTTGTTGGTATTTGTTTATCTTTTGTTGAATTTTAATATTTATTATTTTTCTTCTCTCTGTGTTTCTCCGACTGGAGCTGAGTCGTGGCAAAGTTAAGTCTGTTTCTAGACAAAATAGAACCCCGAGATAATAAATGAGTCTAATATTGCTATTCATTCCAAATCCAATCTAGTAACTTAATCTGTACTTTGATAATTGGTACTCTAACAGTAGGGTTTTTGAAAGGCAGTAGTCTGTACTTCTATAATTGGTGCCCAACAGTAGGGGCTTTAGTGTGGAGAAAAGGGAGCAAAGGGCAGTTTCTCTATAATTGGCGCCCAACGTGGGGCTTTGAAAGTGCCTAGCAGCTTGTATCTCGATAGCCCATAATAAATAATGCGGTCTAAAGGACCGGGCGCGACTACTAACGTTACAAACAGGGACGCGACTACTCTCGGGTTAAGAGGCGGAAAACTTTAAAACACGGGTTGTTGGTCGGTCAAATGAGCGAAGCCAGAGACCATAAAGAATTTAAGGTTCACGTGGTCAACCCTAAAATCGACTACAGGTGCCATTTCAATGTACTCCATAATCCCAAAATATGTAAATATACCAACAGTATTCCAAGAGGAGCGTGGAAAACAGAGCTAGATAATAAAAACATAGCTTAGTGATTACGGACACACATCAAGACAAATCGAAATACTGATTGGGAAGAAGAGAAGTAATAAATTGAAATTGAACTTTTGAAAGCAAGGACAATTTGTGATTAAGAATAGCTTGTATGCAATTGACGTTGTAACGGGTCGCCTTGCCCCCTCTGTCCAAATTAAATTTCGCAATATTTCTATATGCAAATTAATAGTCCAATAAATTTCCAATCATGAGAGGGCCCAAAAAAAGGCCCGTGGAAACAGAATAAACCAAAGATGGTAGCTTTTGCATCTAGAGAATCTTTTTTGAGTGGTACCCCATCCACAGTTTGCTTTATGGATGAGATAAATACTAAATAATGATGTTAGTATTATTTTATTATTGCATGATATAATGTAGTGAAGAATAAAATGTGTATTGCTTAATGTTTACAATGGCAGGTTCGTTAAACCATAGAGTTTAAATAGTACTGACGTACTGGAGGCGCAGGTGTACGAGTTAGCACACCATGTCGTGCAGGTGCAGGCACCGTCGGATATATTTGTTGTTCATCAAATTATACAGTTGACGCGCTAGTTGCATATATTGCATTTTGCATGTTTTTCTTTTGCATATTTCAGGGTAAAATGTATTTACTGTACCTATCAGAGGTTATGAATTGTAAATGAACTGTTGATCTCTTCTTGAACCTTATATAGGTGTTTTAAGAATTAGGTAGGCCTAGGCCTAGTTCACGCATGGTTTACCAAGTAAAAACTTTGTATTTTGTAAATATCATGTTTTTAAATCATAGTTAGTAAATAGTGTAAATGTATAGACATAGGCTATTATTCAACGACAGGTCTATTCCGCATCCAAGATCTCTAGACTTAGGCCTAGGTACGAAGGGCTTGGCTAGCTCTATTAGGTCTGCTAGAAATAGCCAATTAAGTAAAACCTTCATTGAATACTAATGGCTATAAAGAACCATTCGTTCCTACCTAATGAACGTGTAAAACAACCCTACTTCTTCCTTGATATAAAATAGGCCTACTTCTTAAAATATACGATAGCCATAGTTGTCACTTGTGTATGAACGACTATGAATTGACGTTCTTTGACATCTTAAGACACTGACAGTACTGACAGCAACGAAACAAATATGGCCACCAGTCGAGGAAACCGGAAAATCAATAATCGAAGACGCCCTATCACATAAGAGCTAGATCTCCTTCCCTCAAACTCCATGGTTAAACAAAGAGAAAAATAATTTGAATTATTCAATAATTCGACATCAAAGAGTCCCATGGTCTTGCAACACCCATCAGTTGACACAAAAAGAGAACTAAGGCGGTGCTCTTGTACTGACAGGCATTACCTAATAAAGGCGGCTATTATATACTTCCTATAGAGTGTAGGACACCACATTCATAAATAGATTAGCCCCAACACTTGAGCACATCTTACCTGGGAGTTGTCGTAGTTGTTGTAGGTGCTGGCGGCTGCCACCAGGGTGGATTGGTGGTTGTTGTGGTTGTTGTAGGTGCTGGCGGCTGCCACCAGGGTGGGTTGGTAGTGGTTGTCGTTGTTGTTGTTGTTGTTGGAGGGGGGGGAGGAGTTGGTTGGACCCACGCAGGCTGGGTCGTCGTGTGTTCGTGTATTGGGGTGGTTGAAATAGCACCTTAAACAAAAGTCAAAATAATAATGACAAGCTTAACCACAGATTTTTTCCATGGCTAGGAATTTGTTTCGTTGTGTTTTTACTAGCCACTCTGGACCCGGATCCACACAGTGGAGTTAACCAAAAACGGAGTTAATTTCAGGAGTAAGCCGTACTTAACTCCCATTTTGGCATCCACAAAAAGGAGTTGCACGTTTTTCTGACTTCATTTTTAGTTAAATAACTCGGAAAAACTCGTAACTCGTTTTGGTGGATACCGAAAGGGGTTTTTAACCGTTTCCATAACAATAAACCCCCCTGGGACGTGATAGATCGCCGTGACGCTCCGTATAACTCCCCATATCTCCGGAATTAAAAAACAATAAATTTTATTTAGAGTCTGCCCACTCGGTTATATAACTGATTTTCAGTGGGGGACTTAAATCAAAGTGACCAAGCCAACCCTGCAGGCCCCGACGCAATCGACGAGTGAGCGATAACCAACCAAAGATCGATATTTTTAAAAGGAAATATAGCAATCAGTGGTATGGACAGTGCGAACACCCGCGAATCAACGCCAGAATCAACAAGGCCGATTCAGAACAACTTTGAAATTTATTATGTGCTTCGTTGCTAGGACGGCTCCAAAGTCACCGTTTAAAAAACTCTTAAGACAAGAACTGATGGACTTAAGTCCAAATCAGAAGTTAAAAAAACTTCTGACTTAAGCGGGAATCGAACCCTAGCAGTCCTATTGAGTTCAAATCATTACCGCTAGATAGCAGAAGGTTCCGCGTGTAAGAATATCTAGGCGACTGCATTTCCGGCGTGTAACGCACATTGATACATCGATTAAAACCACGTGTTTTGTAAACACACTGATCGTCAATCTTTCGTCATGGCATTTGCTAAGCAACCAAAGTTGACTGTCGATGTTGTAACAATATTCTTTTTGAAAGTGAATACAGCGATTCTGACAACGATGATATTGTTTCTATTTCTAATATTAGTTCTAGATCAGGTAAAATGGGAGATTTGGACAATGATGATGTTTATTCAAGTGATTCGGGAGTTTCAAATCATGACGGCGGCTGTGATGGACTACGTAATGTAGGCCTAGGCGCAAATGATGGCTCGGATTGGATTCTTTATTCCAACGTTAATTATATTAATTACTTTTTTGTTTACCTATCCTGAAAATTTGAAGTCAATTAATTGACAACTTTCAAAGCTACAAGCACAAATGTTTATGGTTTCGCTTTACTTTTGACCACTTTGAAATTTAATAGGTTGTCCTGTGTAAAACAAAATAAAAAATAATCGTACTGTAAAGGGTTAAGAAAAACTCATTCCTGAAATTAACTCTGTTTTTGTTTAACTCCGCTTTGTGGATCCGGGCCCTGGTGCCCAGTGGTAATGGGGTTTTGTACTCCACTAGTACAAACTTATACTCTAGGTCAAGGCCCTAGCCCTTTCTTCCATAGTAAATGCTTTGACGTCGGTATAAGAAATGGATAGAAAACTACTAAAAAACACAATTTAAAGCAAATATTAGTTTATTAAATTCTATTGAGGCTAGGGATGACATCGTTTAGCGAAATCGCTAACCGATTTCCAAACATCAAAACCGGTTTAAAACCGGTCAACCAAAGGAAGGGTGTCTTTACACTCGATTCCGAAGAATATCTAGTTTAGAAAGAAGACGTGGGACGTCCGGACGTTAATATCAGATAGATGAAAAATG
Organism: Sweltsa coloradensis; assembly: GCA_024449915.1. Lineage (NCBI taxonomy): Eukaryota > Metazoa > Arthropoda > Insecta > Plecoptera > Chloroperlidae > Sweltsa > Sweltsa coloradensis. The sequence continues at coordinate 94,721 of JAMZAV010004702.1, read as the reverse complement.
TTTTACGAAAACATCTGATACCATGTTTTTAGGCCTATGTTCTTTGCATTTTGTGGATTCCGTTTACAAGCAAATTCCTCATGGCAAACTTAAGTGTTTGTGAGATGGAGCCGTGCCCAGTGTTTTCCCGTTTTTTTTTTTTTTCCCGGACTAGCCAACTATCTTCATTCTAAACTAAATCCAGGCTAATGAGTAGACCTGTTTGATGCAAGAGGCCTAAGCACTAGACAGGTACTTTTGTTTAGGTGTAGGGAGGGCATAGACCTAGCTAGAATAGAATATAATGTTGCTTTATTTCCATTAAAAGTGTTGCATGTTTATTTTTGTGTTTACATAACACAGTTGATTGACCATATAGATAATAAAAGTACATCTTGTATAGGCCTCCGAAGTAGCCGCGCGTCGCGCCACCGTCGACCCCTAGCGGCACCCGGGAGGAGTTTAGAAGATGACACGTTTTGAAAATGGCTGGTGTAAACCATAGGATCGTGCTACTTTGATGCACATAAATATTACTTTGCGCACTTTATTAGTGATTTGGTTGGACAGGGGAGCTGCTATACGAACATTAACACTTAAATAAAGGAAATAATGTAGATTTGTACAAAAAAATAGTAGCTTTATTATTTGCTAACTTGTTGTACTTTTCCCGCCGAGGTGCTAAAATGCGGCAAGTGCACGGTACGCTCTTTAACCCAGGACCAAATCAATACAATATTATTAAAATTATTGAAATAAATAATGCATAGATCCTTATCAATAAAAACACATACAAAATTACACGATTCTAAATATAAAAGAACAAATAAGACGATTGATACAGTGGTGAAAAGAAATGTTGGAGCAGGCCTACAATTAGATGCATGAATAATATTTGCAGATGGCTATTCTGATTTTGAAGGAGATTTGGTTCATTACTATTTCATAGATCATGGACCTCGCTTGCCAATAACTTATTTTAATGTAAGCCCGATATTGCCTCTTATTTATTTTCTACTGTTTACGATACGTACTTAAAATGTCATCCCAAAACATAATCAAATAAAAGTAATGGCAACCGCAATAGCATCAACCTTGATTAGGCAGGAAGTGACGACACAGAAAAAACTTGCGCGCGCAACCTATTGGCGACTTGTGGAACTAGGATCGACGAACCCCGCGATTTGGACAACATTATGAAATTTTACACAGAGTATGCCCTAGTCCTACACAAAGCATATAGTGCTCCAGACGACTAGTTTAGGTTTGTCCTAGACTTGTGGGATAGGCCTGTTCATAGACCTCTAGGATAGAGTCTAGAGGGGTTGGCTTTGGAGGTTAGAAGTGCTCAAGCCTAGGCCTACACGCACAATAGGCCCAATTATGCTATGTACTCTGATTTCTGACAATATAACTAGGATAAGCCTATGCCTAGGTGCCTTTTTCTTGAGTAACTGTTTGGTTCCGGATCTGGAAAATCGTTTGTGAGACCAGCACCTCCAACGAAGTGTTTGCTGCTGCAAATGTGGGTTGTCTTTTGTTACTCTTGTGAGTTGTGACGGCCGTGAAATGTTTTTTTCCACAATGCCCTGACCCATGTTTCAACCCTTTTCCAGCCTTCTTAGAGTATGGGAAATTTAATAAAATATACTCCAACCATGTCTTCTCTATTAAAATAACGTGAATCACTTCCACAAATCCCATAACAACAATGTTGACATCAACGTGCTTTCAGTCAGCTGTGAGTGACTTACACACTGTGGAACATGTCGAAGAATTTTATTACATATTGTCTTACTAAGCCATAATCTTGATTTTGTCGTTGTTGTTTCGTATTCTACAAGGTTTAACCCTGCATTACTCGCGCATGTTTTTTTAACGCCAGTACTCGCGTGGGGTATATATAAATATATATAAGATAAGCATGAGATAAGCATGATGTAAGGAACTACCGACCAATTTCCATTACCTCAGTAATCTGTAAGGTAATGGAGAGGCTGGTTTCGAAAGCATTGTTGGACCACTTGAAGGATAACAACTTAGTTCACGATAAACAACATGGGTTCCTTTCCCAAAACGTTCTTGCGTTTCTATGCTTACAAAGGTTCTTGATGATTGGCAGTATACCTTAGATAGTGGTATTGCTAAGCAAGTGGATGTAATTGCATTGGATTGGACGAAAGCTTTTGATCAAGTTCCCCACAAAAGGCTTCTGGACAAGCTTCTTGCTACAAAGAAGAAGGATCATTACACAAATGGATAACTAGCTTTCTTTCGAATCGAACTCAAGCTGTTGTTTTTAATGGTTCAATCTCTTCCTTTAGTGACATAACCTCTGGTGTACCTCAGGGATCTGTACTTGGGCCATTGTTGTTCATTATATTTATGCTGATCTGCCAAATTGTGTTTCTTCCAGCTTGACACAATATGCAGACGATTGTACTTTGTATCGTCCCATAGTCAATGTAAATGATGTAATGGTGCTTCAGATGGATTTAGATAGAATTGTTGAATGGTCTCAGGAGAATGAAATGTCTTTGAATGGAAAGAAGAGTCATCTTTTGAGAATAACTCGTACTAAACGTTTTATTGATGGACACTACACCTTATGCGGCCAGTCTCTTAAGGCATGTCAAAATTTAAAGCTTCTAGGCTTGAACATAACACCAGACTTAAAATGGAACTATCATGTGCAAGTTACCAGAGATAAGTGTTCTAAGCTCCTTGGTTTCATTTCAAGAAATTTAAATGGTGTCAAGTTTGAAGTACGTAGAAAAGTGTACATTGCATAGTCAGGTCTTCCTGTTGTATGGTATTCCCCGCATGGCACCCTACCTACAGACAGAACATCTCATCCTTTGAGGCAATTCAAAACCGTGCCACAAAAATGATTCTGGCTAAAACAAACACTTGGCCTCGATTCTTCAAGTAGAAGATCCGCTGCAAGCTACCATCTATTGAAGATCACCTAGAAGAATTGGATGTACTGTTTCTGAGAAAGTGCTTAGTGGGCGATGTTGATCTCGACACTAAGCATATTCTCCAAAGTAGAAACAGGTCAAGACTTCGAGGTGAGATGGTGGCAATTGATGCTCCTTTTGCAAGAACTGAAGCTTACAGGCTGTCATTTTATCCTCGTGCGACAAGACTGTGGAGGGAACTTCCTCTGGATCTGAAGGCTCTCAACATGAAGGCACTGGATTTCAAGAAACTTCTTAGGAAATAAATAAATTAAAGTAAATAAAGTTCACACTTCACTTTCAAATGAATATTATTATTTTCTAAAAGAAATTTATACAATTCTATCATTATTTTTTTCAATTCAAATGCTGTATGTTTTATAATGGTGAACTTTATATTTTAATGTACGTAATGTTATAAGTTAGGCTTATAATGTTAGTTGTTTGTATTGTGGGTCTATTGTGGCCTACTATTGTGTTTATTCGTCGAGTTTTTATATAGTTTTTGATTATCTATTTTTGTTTAAACTTGCTACATAAATGTTAATTTTAATTACCTACTTTAATATTTAGGTACTTTAATATCAATTTTATTACATTTACTATTCAGGGATATCACACACAATTCTTAGTTAAAGGGCTATGCTCGTTGTGATATTCCTATTAATTGTGAACATAAGGGGATGATCATTGAATAATAATAAATTGAATTACCTGTAATTTGGAGTTGGAATGGAGTTTGGGTGCAGGTTCACATATTTAGTTCATTGGAATGTTATTGACTACTATTTTTAGATAACAACATCAGTTAAGGAATTTAAATGACTGAAATTTTATTTTATGTAAACATAACGTATTTCACTTTGAAATGGCAGTAACATCTTTAAAACACCAAATTTTAATTGAAGGATAATATATTTGGATTTTTTTCATTTTTTTTTGTTGATTATCTTGTACTTATATACTGTAAAAATTTGCCATTTAATATTTTATCTTTTTTTTTAAAATCCAAACCTAAAAAAAAAAAAAAAAAAAAAAAAAAAATACTACAATTTTTTAAAATTTCCAAATGCATGGTTGCATTGCCTTTATTGCATTAAGAATTGCATTTGCAATATTTCCACTAAAATTACAGTCCCCCCTACCCCTACCCAACATAACCTAGAAATTTAAGTTTTTAGATACTAATAGCTTATTTTGAGTGTAAACGCAAATTTGCTGATACGGTCACAGGTGAAAGAGATATTAATACAACATATAATTTTGATAGATATTACATACCAAATATCCTTCAAAACACTTTTCACTGGAGAAACAACAAGCTTGACAATCAACAACAATGTTCCCGCCTACCGTCTGAAGCTAGCGCCAGTCATCGCGTGGGATCATAGAAACCCCAACGAACTTCAATCATGTAACCTGCTAAACTAAAATCCCGCTTACATTGATTTGCAAAAAAACATAAAAGATAGAATAACTTGAGAATACATAGAAGGAGAGAGCGGAAAGTTGAAAATTACTGAGAATCTTTAGATTTAACAGCACTGGGGTATATATTACCCCACGCGAGTAATGCAGGGTTAATGAAACTAATGAAGCAGTTGGTAATGAGAATGAATGTATAATTACGGAATAAAGGTAGTTAAAAACGGGTTATTTTCCTATGCTATAATAACATAAAATAAGGAAACGAATGTCCGAATGCTGAAGAAGTGCAGCCGGCAACCGCTAGGTAGCGCCGGGGTAGCGCCATCGTCGATTCTAAATATAGATTCCAGGCTGACGCTATTATGACACCACAAGATTTGGTTCCATATTATAACATTCACAAAATAACAACAACAAAAAATCAGTACTTTTTTATATAACTTATATTTTAATTCAATAATAAGTACGGGATGCAGGTCATACACAACACTCGAGACTTCATACAGGAGGTTGTCGGAACAAAAACCGTCACCAGCAATCCTGACGAAAAGTTTTGTTTTGTCAATATGATGAATGCTAGGTAATGAGTTCACTTAAATTAATTGCTCTAGTCTTTGGACATTCCTTTCTCAAGGATGACGTTAAATTGGGGTGGGACAAGTTGCCCCCCTCCCACTATCGAATTTCAAGTAAGAAATAATGTACAATACAATACATTGCTTGTACAGTACATTGTTAGAGATGTGCAAAAATGGTGACAACAAAATTTGCGAATTTTTTTAAAGTTGCAATAATCCCTTCAAATTCAGTTTGCACATGAATCTCATGAATTGTGATTGAATGGTACCAACTTCCAATTGGCGAATTTTCACGAAATTTAATTGATACCGCGAACTAGTGGCGAAATTATCAATTATGTCCTTAAATGCAAATCAGGTCACGAAATTTAAAAAAATACAAAAATTTCAAAGTTTTGGTGGAGGTGCCGGGTCGAGTCGAAATGAAATTAATACTGGCTGGTACATATGGTGGAGGCGCCGGGTCATACTACGCGATTGTGAGATCTTAATAATCGTTTGAACGAGAGTAAGCTCAAAATACTTCATATCCATACCATATCAAAAGACATTAGATAAAAAATGCATAATTTCGTAAATTTGGTGGAAGTGCCGGGTAGGCGAAATTAATTCTGGTAAAAACTGTCGGAAACTTTGAAAACTGAAGGCTGAAATGAGCTTAAAATTAAAAACTGATTCTGTACTTCACTCTCATGAGCTTGTTTTTCTTTAAAATCATTCAAATTATCCTGTTTTTTTTTTTTTTTTTTTTTTTTAAGTTGTGCATGAGAAAATTGGTTTTTTGGTAAATCGCGACAAATCGCGTATTTTTATTTTTAAGGCGCAAATTTTCAAACTTTAAAGAACCATTTTTGCACATCTCTATACATTGTGCAAGTTTGTGCACAAAAGAGTTTAAAAATTTTTTCAAGAGATATACTCAAATTAATTCGGGGGGGGGGGTGCTATCATGAAGGAGTCAACCCATATCGTTATTTAATTGATACCGTTTCAATAGTGGACATTAATGCATCGTTTTTTTGTAAACACAAACATTCATTAATGCAAACGTATTTTCAAAGATGTACTCAAATTACTTGACGAAACCCTCACAAATCTGTTGTAATACCCGTATTTACTCGCTTATAGGCCGCCCTCGAGTAAAGGCCGCACCCTTATTTTGACCACTCAGATTTGAAAGATTTGGATATAAATACTATTGGTAAATTGCTTCACATAATGGCCGCACCCCACTTTTTGAACTTGACAATTTCAAATATACCCGAGGCCTATACTCGCATAAATACAGTACATTTAAATTGTAAACATATTTAGTGCATTGTCAGTGAATGTTTTGCATATAGGCTAATAGTATCTACTATCTTTATAATGTACTAAATTTTGTGATTTTATTAAACAAATTCAAGGGTGAACATTAGTGCATAATTAATCTAAGTTAGGCCTAATGCTGAAAAATGTCTTTTGTGCACACTTCATAAACATAAATTACTTCTTATGGCGTAACAGAAGGGTGGAAGGGGGTTATTATGGGGGAAGGTGGTTATGAACTTATGAGCACGGCTATGTTATTGGTGTCACTCAAAAAGGCTAATTTTCTTAACCCATAAAAAACGTAAGTTTAACTTAAAACTATTGCTTATGTCAGTAAAATGGGAGGGGGGGGGGGGGGATAAAAGTCGCCCCACCAATGTGTAGGTATGTGTAATGTATGTAGGCCTATCTGGACATATGTGTCCACTGTCCAGTCTAAATTATGTTATGCCAATAATGCTTTGCATGCCATGATCTCTAATAATTATTGTCGATGAAGGTTTTAATGTATTGTTCATGAATCATGACTTGCGATTTTAGACCTACATGTAGGCCTAGCTGAAATCCAAGGTAATTCACTAAAATAATGTAGCCTAACTAGGGAAACGCCAAAGTCGTTGTTAAACGAGTGAGTGAGCCATGTGTTGAGTACCCGGTTACATTACTTTTCTTCCCCCTACCTTAGGCCTACCTAGCCTATCATAGGCTAGAGAGGCGCATTATGACCTTACAGTTGACGCGCCCGTCCCCGTTTACCAACTTAACTTTAAAAAACTATTATTTATGCGAATATAATTATCAAACTTAAATGCAAATGTTCCCGGGTACTCACCACATGACTCGCTCACTCGTCTAACTACGACTTTGGCGTTTCCCTAGTCTAGTTGGCTAAAGCGCCCTTGTAGCCGAAATGTGGGAGACGTGGGTTCAATCCCTGGTCGGGATGGATTTTGTAATTTCTGGATTGTATTTCAAAAATAATTAAAATGTTTGAAATGCATATAAACGCAGTGTAGTCCATCATCTGTGGCAATAGGGCCTACTATGGTAAACATAGCCAGTACGAAATACGTGAAAATATTGCAAGGTTTACTCAATCTACGAGCGGAATTTGGGGGTACCTTGACGTCCAACATTCGACTGACCTTGCATGGGCACGGCATTTCACGGCCAGGCGAAAAACAAACAAAAAATATCTTTTCAAAATCTAAAACATTGTCGTTAAAATAATTCTAAACATTGGAAGTCTATTTTCAGTTTATTATTTCTTGTAGGTTTAAATCGCAATGAATCTTGCTGATTTTGTTAACAGTTCTCAATAAACTCGTACCAGATGTCTGTTTAAAATTTCAGCGCAATCTGTTCAGCGATTCGGCTGATTTTCAACGTACACACACACACACACACACGCACGCACGCAGAAAAACAATTAGGGCCGTTTAAGTCGAATGGAAATCACTACGTTCGCTACGCTCACTCGTTCAATTATAATTTGATTATAAATTTATAACTCAGGGCATGTCTGTACTTTTATCAAACGCCTAGTAGAATAGTGGTATCCCTCTAGTATTAATATAGTAGGCCCTTTATTAAAATTAAAGTTTACTCCAGTCTTCTAAACCCTTCTACTTCATCTGTTAATTCGAAGATCAGTAGATAAATGCTAGGGTTTTGCTTGCTCACGTATCAGTCACCACATCTAACAACACAACAAATACATCTACTTGCTAGTTGTACCATCTTGTACAAAGCTAGCGATTAATTTGTTGCCTCGCGCGTTTAAATCCGCATCTTTACCAGCCATTTCCCGCAGCACGCGACACCTTCCCAGTTGACACACTTCTGCCGCTAGGGCTGCGCCACAGTCTACTTCGGAGGCGTATAGAGTATATGGAAAGGAGAATAACACCTAGACCTAGCTTCTGCTTATTGGTAGGTTAATACTAACAATCTAACTTTGATTTTGCTTTTAAGGTTGGCCTAGGTCTACAGCTTTCAAGGTTAAATGCTTAAACTGTGTATATAAACTTTTTTTTTTTTCTTGTGCAAAGTTGGCCTCTTCAGCCATTCTTCTGTCTTGCTATCCAATATAAGACTGCCTCCTTTTCTATCCTGCTCAGGTCATCGGGCAGGGAGTCAATGTCATTCTTGAGGGCGGCGCATCTGAAGAGATGCGCTCTGTCTTGATCCTCTAAATTACAAAGTTTGCAGGTGGCCGGTTCGTTGGTAATGTTGAAGCGGTGCAGGTGGTGCTGCAAGACGTCGTGACCGGTTACAAGCCGGAAATGGGCGGTGGCCGTCTTCCTCGACCAGTCTTTGTCTGGCCCTTTTTGGATCTCGGTCCACCAGTTCTTTAGTCGTGAAGTCTCTTCTGTGGTGTTTCTGAAGATCCTTTTTGTGGTTTACTTGATCTTAGTTTGACATTTGGTAGGAGAGAGGCGCTGCTGGTGGTTGCGGTGCTTTGTGGCACCTTTGGCCAAGAAGTCTGCCTTTCATTCCCCATGATCTTGCAGTGGCTGGGGATCCATTGAGTCTCTAATAGTTGTTTTGCTTGTCGGATGCCGACAAGGGAGTTTTTGAAAAGCAGCGATTTAGGATGGAGGTTCGCTGCTTTAGAGACAAATTGGATGGCTGAGACGCTGTCGCTTAGAATCACAAATTTTGTCTTTTTGAGGGGGAAGGCGGGGGTCTCGGCGATTTTTTCGGCCGCCCTGGCAATGGCTGCGACCTCAGCGTCGAAGTATGTTTCGCCAGCTCCCATTGGAGTGGCTTCTTCAAAGAAGATGCGTGGATGCCGTAACCTGTTCTGTTTTTAGCCGAGTCATAGGAGCCGTCGGTGAAGATGTGCACCCACTCTTGAAGAGGAAAAATGCTTCTTCAGGTGCTTCTCGGCAAGCTCTTTCAGTTCTTTATGGTCATGGTCATCTTTCTTCTCGATGCCGTCAATTTTGGTCCCGGGCAAGCTGATTGGACTTGTCCGGCAGAAGCTCTGGGAGTGGGACGTCAAGTGGTGCACGTGGTGCTCTAGGAGGATAGGACAGTTTTTACTCTTCAGTTGGTGGGACTGTTTCAGCAAAGTTAGTGTGCGCCTTGACTTTTGAGGTTGGGTAGTTGAGCCATTTGTCGGGGTTTAGGCGCGCCAGTTTTTCGTGCAGTTGGACAGCGCGCTGCTCTCTTCTTAGCTGTAGAGGCTCAATTTGGCTGAACCACTCCATGGCGATAATTGGGGTGGGTTTTCACTGCTCCCGTTATGAGGCGAAGGGCTCGATTTTGGACTCTGTCGACATGGCTGGCGTGCGTTGCGGCAGGCGGCAGGAAAGACTTCGGTGCCGTACTCAATGGCTGGTCTGATGTACGTTTTGTAGGTCAGCGCCAGAGTGTCTAGTTTGCGCCCCAGGACACACCGGCTACCCTTTGAAGGAGTCGTAGTCGTTTTTGGCCCTTCTCTGCAGCCTTTTCAAAGTGGATCTTGCCGGTAATTTTTTTGTGGAGAGTCACGCCAAGGTACTTCATCTCATCTGTCTGTTTTAAACTGTTCGCATCAAGAGTGATGTTGAACTTGAAGGGATTGTGACTCATCGTGAAGTAGGTGCAGATGGTTTTGCTGCAGTTTATCTTAAAGCCGTGCACTTTGATCCAGCCTGCAGCTATCGTCATGGCGAGGCCCATTTTTTGCTCCAGTCCAACCGGACATTTTCCTGTGAAGAAGATGACAAAGTCGTCTGCAAAAACTTTGACGACAAGGCCAGGTATTCGATTCAATAGTTTGATGAGTCCATTGATTGCAATTTTGAAGACGGTCGGCGCTGTGATTGTACCTTGAGCAACTCCGGCTCGCGTCTTACGTGTTTTGCTATGGGCACCTTTGTGGACCACCTTGATACGCCTCTAACTATAACTAAACTATAAATAGGGGCACATTTCTAGGCCTAAATCTTAGCAAAAGAGGTGTCTAGTCCTAGCCGAGTAGGCCTAGGACTAGAACCTAGGCCTACCCCTAGAGTTAAACCTAGACCTACCTTCTACGATATCTTGTGATATCTTGTGAACTGAGGGATCATAATAAATTATGTTGGCTTAAACATGAGACTAAACTTTAAAAAAAAAATGCTTTCCAGAATAAAAACTTTGAGTTTATAATCATTCTAGACCCAAAGGTAAAGGGCCTACTTGGCATGCTATCACCATGATGACCACCGTTTTCCGAAGTCCACACATCCTTGAATTAATTAACATAGGGCGATACAAAGAGACTGTAGCCTTCCCTAAAAAGCCGCTGGCTTCCTTCTTGACCTACATAGTCTTTGACTAAGCCCATTCTAAAAAATTACATATTTTTTAATGATTTTTCCACCCGTACTGGCGTAAAAACACGTTCAAGTCCATTGCGCCAACCACAGTTAGGTTGCCGCGTGTCCCAAAGTTCGCGGCGCTATCTGTTGGATTTTTCGGAACTAACTTAGCCCCGCCTTCTACTAGTTGTCCATTAGGGTCCATGTGTACATGTATAGCCATACCGGTAATAATATATAACCTATACAATATGTAAACCATCTCTTTCTTTTACAATGAATAAATAAACAAATGCATGTCCAGTAAATAAGCCACATAACTCTATATATCAAGCGGAACAACTTACCCGTGTCAATGCCGGTAGTAAGTTCGGGTGGCATGGGGGTGACAGGCGGCGCGGGCTTGGTGCAGTCTCCCGCGACCGGTTCGTCTTCTAGCAGGTTTCCCAGAACTCTGTTGATGGTCCGCAGTAGGGGGAACGGCTCGCGGCAGCAGCGGTTGCTGAAGTCATCCAGGTCTACAGTCCAGGCCATGGCGCCACCGAATCCCATGTTCCTGATGTACTGGGCCTAGAACACGCAAGACATCATGGTCGTCGCCCGCAACCAGGCGCCACGCGACTGTACTTACAAGGCAACGACCGAACTCTGCATGTATACAGCTACCCGAGTTGTGGGGTTTTCAGCTATCTGCACACGCCGCCCCGAAAGATTTACAATCTTGAACTCGGTATATAAGCTGATATGTGGTCCATGACCTATCAAAAAAAAAATCACCCCGATACGATAACCCGTTCCGTGTTAAAAAAGTGCCTCAACATCGTTGAAATCCTTTCAGCTGGCTGGCTGACTAATGGCTTATTTTCCACGGAGAGTTATAAGAGCCTACAGAGAAAACGGTACATCTTAGAACTTTGAAACTTGGACCACACTCAGATGTACCTCAGACGCAGTGCCTTTTGCTTTCAAAACCAAAATCACGTAACAGGGACCAGAAAAAAATCAAAATTTTGGTTGATAATCAAAACATGTAATTACTAAGGCATGGTAATTTGTACAAACTTGAAATAAAACATGCTCTTAACCATCAAAAATATCTAGCGCTCAAACACAAGGGGCTAAATCTGGGGGGACCGTGGGCCCAAAAATGTCAAAAAACAACTCGCTTCTCAATGAATTTCGATGGAAAATTACATTTGAAATTTCCGGCTTTCTTTGAAGTATCGGTTAAAAGTATTTCATGCCTTGATACAAAACAAAGAGCAAAAAGATGTAATATCCCTCACAAAAACAAAAATTTGTAAAAAAAAAAAAAACTCTGCTTCAAAATTCTTCGGCTGTGAGATATAGAAGTTGGCCAAGCTTTTCATTCTTTCTCCTTAGTTTTGCATTGAAAAGAAGTAAGATCATTTCGCCTGTTGACGAGCGCCAAGCCAACCATTTTCGTGTAAGAAAGTAAAATTTTAAAACTAAAAATTAATTAAAAAAAATTGCTTGGCCATTGTATTTTTAGGGTTCTTGTAATAAACTTGACTGGTGCATTTTGATGTTGTCTATTCTCAATACAACAAGAAACTATTTGGAGCAAACCAAATTGAGAAAAATGGATGAGCCTCTCAAGTCTCACCTTTTGTTTGACTGATTCCACGTCCTCGAAGCCCACCCATTGGTCACCGTAGTATGCGCTGGGCCCAGTGGCTCCGTTAGGGTCACGGCTCATCTTCCAACTCTGTTTGAGCACTGAAACCACACAAGAACGTTTGTTTACCCTCTCTCTCTTACGTCTTAGGACCAGCCGAGTATGCACCAATTGAAACATATGCTTGTCAATATAAAACATTACTCCCTAAGAGTAACACCTTAAGCCTAAGAACGAATTGTGAATGACGTTTAACTGGCATTTCACCTTCTTGGTTCCTATGGTTAGAGGTAGTGAAAAATGGTGATAACAAAATTTGCAAATTTTTTTAAATATCCATTTCATTGCCTAAAATGTAATATTGTCGACAAATTACATCATTTAGAGATGGAAAAAACACATTTTGAAAACGCAAATTTCGCAAAATCTCGTGAATGTCGCGAAATAACGAACAAAATTGTATAAAACTGGTCAAAACGCGAATTAACTCGCGAAATTAAACATTTTAGTGCACAAAATGTGGGGGGATGGTGGAGGTGCTGGTCCAGAATTTTTGTGAAGTTTGGTGGAGATGCCGGTCCAGACCGAACATTACGCGCACAGCGAGCGGTACATCGTTTCGTGACGTCACGGGCTCCACGGAAATAGACCGCCAAAATAACGACGCGTATCACAGGCTCCGCGGCAATAGTTCACCAAAATAATGGTGCGTACAAATATTTATTTTTGGTTGGGAATTGATTCTAAATATATTTGTGGGTCACAATGATCGATTCTAACAAATTGGAATTTATGTCATCCCTACTTTTTTAAATTTTGATTGATATTTTTTTTAAGATATGTTTTTGACCATTTAAATAAAATCGCAAAAAAAAAACGCGAAATTTGGGTTTTTATATCACCATTTCTCATTACCTCTACCTATGGTAACAGTATAAGGATGTCATTCAGTATTGAAATTTGAGATAACCATATTCTAAAAGGCGGGCGCATGCACCTAGAGGTGACCTCAGCAAATTCACCACAGCTGAGGCCATGCACTCTAGCGAAAATTCTGGACAACGAGCTTAAATCTCCAAATTTCAACTATTCATGTTGACACTGCCATATTGTAATAAGTAATAACTAATAACTACTAAATGATTAAACAGGTTTTCATAATATCACAGTATTTTAGGTAGCCTATATTGTTAATGATATGCATAATATTTCTTGGTATTTATTAGGGCTGGTCATGTACTCGAATTTTCGAGTGCGAGTCGAATTCACGTCGAGTTTGAACAAATTCGAGTTTTATTTATTTTGAACACGAATATTCTAGCGTCGGTAAAAACACTCAGAAACAGCATTTTCATTAACAGACTTGTCAAAAGTTATGTGTTTCCTCCGTTAGATAGCAGCACATGCAGCTAGTTTGTGATGCACAATAGGTGGAACTCAAGGAGTAGAATGAATAATATAAGAAGTCAGCATGCGCTACAGTTTTTTTGCAGCTTTTCTTTACATGCCGCCCAACATGGCGACTACCAATTCACTTTGACCGACCGATCGATATATCGAGTTTTTCGCTTCTCGTTACATGCCGACCAATATGGCAACCACCCACCATCAGCGTGCGCCATGGTTTTGGTGATTAAAATGGCGGCACTGAAACAGATGGTATTATATTTACTAGGAAAACGCTTAAGTCCCGCCGCGTTGTTGGATGAGCGTAATTGGTGCATTGAGTTGCCATGCGTTATGCGAATTTTCTGTTGTTCTGTGGAAAAATCATTATTAAGTTGAAATTTTTTTAAAATTAAATTAAATTAAATAAAAAATTAACTTCATTTTTTTAAATTTGTTTTTGTTTAATCGTAATTGTAAAAAAAAAATCGTTAAATTGCGATTTTTATAAGAAATAATTTCTCGATTGCGCTCAAATTTAACACGAATATATTAATTCATAAAATTAAGGTTCTGCGAAAAAATCGTTACAATCGGATAAAGCATGTAGGTGTTATAAGTCAAAGAATTGTTTAACCTCTTCACTGTGGGGTTTTAAACCTGTGCTTACACCTGCTGTGTGGGGTATTTTTATCAGAAAAACACCCTTATTTTAAAAAAATCATAACTTCCACATTTCTCTTCCAAAAATTATAAAATTTTTGTGACGAGTACTTGACTACACTACAACCATGCTTAGACAAAAAATAACCCCCCCCCCCACCCCTCCCCCCCCAAATCGATAATTAGATAACTTTCACATTTCATATAAAAAAATTAAAAAAATATGTGTGACAAGTAGGGCTACTTGATAACACAATGAACATGCGATGAAAAAATTCTACACCCCCCCCCCCCCCCCCCCCCAAAAAAAAAAAGTAATCGATAATTACATAACTTCCACATTTCTTATCCAAAAATTATTTTAAAAAATTGTAGCACGTACTTGAGTACACTACAAACATGAAAGAAAAGAATCAACCCCCCCCCCCCCCACCTCGCCCCCTCCCCCTAAATAATCGATTATTACACAACTTCCACATTTCTCATCCAAAAATTATTTTTTAAAAATGTAGCACCTACTTGAGTACTCTACGAACATGCCTTGAAAAAATATGCCCCCCCCCCCCCCCCCCAACAAATTGATAATTACAAAATTTGCACTTATTCATAAAAAAAATGCAAGAAAATGTGGCTAAATTGTTTCAGGACTGGCCTACTCTATTTCACTAATTCCTACACAGTGAACATGCATGTAGGCCTAATACAAATAATAAAAATTAACAATATATTTATTTGGGGGTTTCATGGGAGTATATTGATGAATCTGCTTGCTTACCTTGGAATGATAGATGATAGGTGAAGTTGATAGATGATGATATGGTCCATATATTACACAGTAGTCTTGAAAGTAAATTTACACATAAAAGTAGCCTAAATCGTTCAGTTACACATCCACAAGTTCAAGTTCTATACACACACATATATATATATACATATATACACACGAATTTACACACGGTACCTTTGAGAGTGTTTTTTTAGGGCCTACAGGTGCTTGAGTGTGTGGTACTCGCCAAAGCATGGAGTTACACACAGAGGTACATTGCATTCATTGCATATGTACCTCGATTCTTTCCTCTTCTTTTCCCTCCTCTTTGTATTAGCACAAACATAGCACTGCCTTGTGGGGTTGGCCTTCTTTTCTGTAGAGGGGATAACGTCAGGGAAATGGCGATGTACAAGTCGAAGGGGTGTTAGCCCGGGGGATGGGCGGCCATCCTTTGGGGGACAACTTTGGGGCAGCATACTTTTCCAAAAGGAGGCGAACAAGCTCCAGACGAAATGTTGATAGTTGCCTCTTGTTACCTTTTAGGACCTTTTCTAGTATGTGTGCATTCAACACACTTAGGTCCAACAAGTGGAAGAACAGTTTCTTATACCACTTGACGGACCGCCTTACACACTCGACATGACTCAGCATCATGTCAGAGTGGTCGACAGCGCCCATTCCCTGGTTATAAGAGGCAACACACTTGGGAATCATCTTGTTTACTCCAGTCCTCCTGTCTTTCTTCCCACTGTCGATCATGCCAGGGCCATGCATAGTTGTGAGCATGTTGACTTCCCTCTTGTCGAACCAGCGGACGGTCAACATGTTGTCTGTGTGTTTTTCAACATATTCCCCCACCCTTAGTTTTCCTTCTTGCTTTGGCATTCCCCTCCTGTTCTTTCGAACCGTACCACAAGCATTGGTTTTTTCGCTGTGTAGTTTTTCAAACAACTGTGGACCAGTGTACCAATTATCAACATAGAGTGTTTGCCCCTTCCCAAGATACGGTTCCATCAACGTAAGTACAACATCCGCGGATACTCCGAGCCCTGATTCTGTTATTTCAGTTGTTGCCCCTGTGTACACTATTACATTTAGTACAAAGTTAGTGTCAACATCTGAAATAACAAAAAGTTTAATCCCGAATCTGCTGCGTTTGTTGGGAATGTACTGTTTGAACGACAGCCTGCCTTTGTACAGCAATAAACTTTCGTCTATACATACTTCACCGAAGGGCACAAATACGCTTGAAAACTGATGCTTTACACTATCAAGGACAAGTTTGATTTTTTGTAGTTTGTTTTGATCCGGGTTATTTACAATGTTGTTGTCACTGAAGTGAAGGAGTCTGAGTATTATGCGGAATCGATCAACAGACATGATGTCACCAAATATTGGTGTTCTCAACAAAGGGTCTGTTGACCAATACAGCTCGATCGCATTTTTTTTTTGATGGGCCATTAGCATATATAATGCCAAAAACACATACATCTCACCAACCGTGGTATCTTTCCATTTCGTGAGCCGGGATTTTACGCTAAACTCTGTGTTTTCAATCACAAACTTGTAAAACAAGTTTGTTTGTTCTACAATAGACTCGACTAGTTCCGTTGTAAATAAAGCTAAAAAACAGTCAAGCTCACTTGAATCTTCAGTAAGGTTGAAATCCGCATTTATTCCCGATGAACTTGGGTCGAAATCGTGAATAATAGGTTGGAAATCACCTCTACTCCAGTTTTTTACCCCATCATCGGCAATTCGTCTTCTTTTATTTTGACGACGGGCCTGAACTAAACCTACACCTACATCATTGTCACTTGCACTGTCCCCGTCACTGCCACTGTCGTGATTATCACTCTTGTCCTCATCACTATCACTAAAACTATCGTTGGTATTTACAATAAAGTCATCATCACTTTCGGAGTCACTATTGGTAATAATTTCACGGATTTCCCTATCTGAAACACGCCGTAAACACGAATTCTCACCACTCGTGGAAGCCATAGCTGTTTACTACAGCTGACGCTGAACTCGGGAGAAGCTACAAGTGGTAAGCCTAGAAATAAACTTCTAAAAACAAGTTATCGGCCGGTTCCAGTAGTTGGCGAAATAGTTCTACGTATTACCGACAGGTTGAAGCACATGCCTCACGAAACTAGAGTGCGCTAACCCTATTGAGCACTGAGTAAACTACACTTGAATTCAAACATTGTGGCGCGACATTGGCGCGACGAGTATACTC
Source organism: Sweltsa coloradensis (assembly GCA_024449915.1). Lineage (NCBI taxonomy): Eukaryota > Metazoa > Arthropoda > Insecta > Plecoptera > Chloroperlidae > Sweltsa > Sweltsa coloradensis. Next base: position 77,474 of record JAMZAV010004702.1, on the reverse strand, counting down.
GGGCGTAACACGGGGGGCACAACTACACATCACGAGTTAACTCGGGCGTAACTGAGAGGAGGTTAAAAAAGAAAAAAAACGTAAAATATCGTTTTTTATGATAAATATTTTTTCAATTGCGCTCAAATTTCAGAAGAATATCTTAATTCATAAAATTAAGGTTCTGTGCAAAATCATTAAAATCGGATAAAGCATGTAGGCGTTATAAGTCGAAGAAATAAATTGAAAAAAATCGTAAAATTGCGATTTTCATGAGAAAAAAATTTCTGATTGCGCTAAAAAATGTGGCAGTTCTAAGTTTAGAGATTTTGAAGGTCTCCATAAAATTTCATCGCAATCGGAGTATCGGTTTAACCGGAATCGTGTGGACAAAAAAAAAATTAAAAAAAAAAAAAAACATTCCGGATTTTTTTCTCCAGTGTAGTAGAATGGAATCTTCGCTACGCTCATCCAAATAGATTGATAATAACTTTTGTATTAATATGAGAATGAAAAATAAAGAGGTGAAATGTAATTTGTGTTCAGGTGCGCCGTTTTTGTTTGATTTGGAATGTTCATAGCTTTAAAAAAGTGAACTTTGACGATACCGGCTGATACCGACGACCTTGCTTTTGGTTCAAGGCTCTCACCGACCACCATTAACGTTCCATCTGGCTATGGGTTTTATGACGCCATGCTGCCTCCTTATAGTATTCATTCCTCCTTTGTCGAACTCTTTCTGACTTGAAACTCATTATGATTGGCCGGATAAACTTCGCAAACTTTGCCATACCAAAATGTACCCAGCACTAGACATAGGTCTGTACAATATGCCTACACCTAGTCTATGGCACACTCCAAAACCAAGGTTAGTTGTAGGCCTAGGTCTCCATAACCAAACATATTTTACCTAGGAGATAGGCCTAGACTTTACAACTGAAGAATTTGTTTGATAGGCCTAGGCTAGTAGAAAGTCTGAAATGGAAAATATATTTTCTCAATTTGGAAATAAACTCGGTTCACACTCAAACTCGACTTGAATTAAAATTCCCCACTTGCGCAGCGCAGCCATAGTATTTATGTTAACTGAAAAAATTAAAAGAATTGTTAACTAGGAAAACGCTTAAGTCCTGCCGCGTTGTTGGATGAGCGTAATTGGTGTATTGAGCTGCCATGTGTTATGCGGATTTTCTGTTGTTCTGTGAAAATATTATGACTAAGTTGAAGTTTTTTTTAAATTAAATTAAATTAAATTAAATTATATTAAAAATAACTTTAATTTTTTAATTTATTAATCGTAATTGTTAAAAAAATCGTAAAATTGTGATTTTTATAAGAAATAGTTTATCGATTGCGCTCAAATTTAACACTAATATATTAATTCATAAAATTAAGGTTCTGCAAAAAAATCATTACAATCGGATAAAGCATGTAGGTGTTATAAGTCAAAGAAATGTTTAAAAAAAGAAAAAACCCGTAAAATTTCGATTTTTATGATAAATATTTTTTCAATTGCGCTCAAATTTCACAAGAATATTTTAATTCATAAAATAAAGGTTCTGTGCAAAATCATTAAAATCGGATAAAGCATGTAGGTGTTATAAGTCAAAGAATTTTTTTTTTAAATCGAAAAAAATCGTAAAATAGCGATTTTCATGAGAAATAATTTTCCGATTGCGCTCAAAAACGTGGCAGTTCAGAGATCGGTTCAGTTCAGAGATTTCGAAGGCCTCCATAAAATTTCATCTCAATCGGAGTATCGGTTTAGCCGGAATCGTGCGGACAAACAGACAAAAATACAAAAAAAAAAAAAAAAAAAAACATTCCGGATTTTTTTCTCCAATGTAGTAGAATGGAATCTTCGCTTCGCTCGCTACGCTCATCCAATAACAAAACATGGCGGCAATGGCAATTGGAGAACATAGACCGTATGCTTTTAGCCCTCCTCTAGGAGCCTCGGACACAAATTTGGCAGTATCTTATCTGTGGTGGTTTTGAATATTGTTGTCATGTTTCATCGACGTGATTGTATGGCGTGCTACTAACACTATTTTCTATTCTTACCACTGTCGCGCAGAGTGCAGCAAGCCTTCCCGCAAGCAGTACTATGGAGATTCAATTAGATACCTACTTGGTTCGTTCGTTTGCCGACACTAGTGTATCTCAAAGTGGTGGTATAACCACTAAGCAGTAAGCACTGACTATAGGCACTAGTGTATGGAACAAGAATGAATGCATTCCATTGTTTTTAAATACACTATTGGTGGATTTACAAACTGTCAAAAACAAGAACAATGGAAGAAGATGAAATCATTGCTCAAATATAAAAATTCAATGCAAAAACAAACAAAGCACAGAGCGCATTGGCCTACATGACAGTTCGAAGACGAGGATAGGATTAAATATACAGTCGAGTTCAATATTTGTGTGGCAGAAACTGATTTTAGACCAGCCAGTTCCTCCACGGCCAGTGTCAAACGTGTTTACACTGAAAAGATAGTAGCCGCGAACGAACAGAGTGCAGTGTTACACAAAAGTTTTCACACTGGCATAGCCTACACGAATGAGTGCGCCTACTGCACGTGTCAGTGTAATATTGTGATTTGATTGTATGTTTTTTGTTACCATTTTACACACACAATTACAATTGTAACATTGTCGTTTGTCTTCTCAAAATGCTGGCTGACCAGGTAGGACGTCTGATTTTTACCGGCTTCATCCAATTTTTTTGTGGTCTATTCCAGAGACCAAACAATAGTTGTTGAGATGGTCAAATGTTAAGGTTATCAGAGTGAAAAAACTTAATAAGGATTAAGTTTGAAAATGAATAGCTTGCGGAATGTTTGTGAAACTTGCCCTGGCAATTAGAAAGGAGAGTAAAGTATACTTCTACTTACGCCTGTGGCAGATCTCGTAGTAGGCCAGCATGCCAGGCTGCCTGGTCAGCTCTCCAGCGGTTCCAGCCCCCTTAGCGGGGGATCCAATCTCGGTGTCGGCGGGGGACGACAGCGTGAAGGTCTGGCCGTAGAACGGAATGCCGACCAGCAGCTTGTGTCGGGGAGCGCCGTGAGCAACCAGGTATTCCAAGGTGTAGTTCTGCACACAGACAAATAAATAACTGTGAGCATTCAGCTATAACAACTCCTATATTATATCCTGTGGTTGAGAGAAGTGATGGGAATTTGCATGAAAAAAAATAATCTTGAAAATTTTCCAAGGTTTGTTTAATCAGTTATTTGAACTGTATTTTACCATATTACAAATAAAAATAATTTCTATCAAGGATGTACAGTACAGTGGGACTCAGACTGAGATGATATAAATCTAATATGCAATATCTTGCTGATTAAGATTATTCTTGCAGTTTGCAAATAGGCCTACGGGTACATTAAAAAAACTAGGAAAACGCTAAAGTCCCGAGGCGTTGATAGATGAGCTTTTTTGTAAGTTTTTAGTATGCATGGGATCTATTTACTTACCAAGTGCCTTTTGAACGCATTGTTGGTGATAGTTGTCAAGTTTCTATTGTTACTTGTAAATTGTTATTATAAACCTAAAAAAACTCATCATAAAACCTTTATTCTATGAATTCTGGCTAACTTTTTCAACTTTTTCTTTCAAAAAGCAATACATCACCATTACCTTAATGTCCATGTGAAATATGAACGTTGTAGCCCAACCCGTTTGGTCAGAATCGGCCCAAATGTCAGTAAAATATCGCACTAAAAATCGAAAAAAATCGTAAAAGTACGATATTCATGAGAAATATTTCTTCGATTGTACCCAAAAACGTGGCAAGTCTAAGTTCAGAGATTTCGAAGGTTCCCTCCAATTTTCATCAAGATCGCGTATGCCGTTTGCCCGATAGAGAGCGAACAAACAGACAGAAAAACAAACAAAAAACAAAAAACAAAAAAAAAACACCCGAACTAAATTTTTTGGGGGGTCGGTGAAATTGAAGTCTTTGCTTCGCTCATCCAATAATTGTTGAGACAAAAATGTCAAATAAAGAATTGGGATAGTATCCAACATGAATGATGGAAACAAAAGTAACATTAAAACATATTGCCTATATCCAGAAGTAGTGAAAAATGGTGATAACGAAATTTGCGAAATTTTTTAAAAATCCATTTTATTGCCTAAAAGTAAAATGTAATATTGTCGACCAATTACATCATTTAGAGATGGAAAAAACACATTTTGAAGACGCGAATTTCGCGAAATCTCGTGTATATCGCGAAATAAAGAACGAAATTGTATAAAACTGGTCAAAACGCAAATTAACTCGCGAAATTAAACATTTTAGTGCTCAAAATGTGGGGGGATGGTAGAGGTGCTGGTCCAGAATTTTGGTGAATTTTGGTGGAGGTGCCGGTCCAGACCGAACATAACGCACGCAGCGGGCAGTACATCGTTTCGTTGCGTCACGGGCTCCACGGAAATAGACCGCCAAAATAACGACGCCTATCACGGACTGCAGCAATAGTCCACCAAAATAATGGTGCGTACAAATATTTATTTTTGCTTGGGAATCTATTCTAAATAGATTTGTGGGTCACAATGACCGATTCTAACGAATTGGAATTTATGTAATCTCTACTTAAAGGCCTCCTTTTTTTAAATTTTGATTTTGATTATTTTTTCATTTTTTTAAGATGTGTTTTTGACCATTTAAATGGAATCGCGAAAAATGCAAAATTTAGGTTTTATAAAAACGAAATTTGGGTTTTTATATCACCATTTCTCATTACCTCTACCTATATCTCAAAATGTAAAAAATACACCCGACGTTTCGGGTGGTTAAGGGAAGGCCTAGATTCTTGCTCTACAAACAATACGTTACCTACAGACTGATCGAAGACGAAGACCTCACTCCAAAGTAATGTTTGTCCCGGTCTTTCCATTTCACTACCCTAGGCATTTAAGTTTTGCGCGGCATAACTCTCGAGCATTACAACCAAAGAAAAATAATAAGTAAGCTAGACCTTCATTTGCAGGCTTGCAAATGTTTGGGACTAACTAATTTCCCTACAAGGACCTAGCTCCTACTCCCACATTGACAAACTTCTAGGCCTGGTCAATGCCTCTGTTCTAGGCTAGGCCCTAGACTTAGAGCATGCATTAGGCCTATTGCTGTGCAAGAGGCTAGCCAAATCCTAAATACCAACTGCATAATAAAACAAACATCCAAATAGAGGGAAGTGTTCGAAAGAGAAAAGAATTCGCGGAAAGAAAGCTCAAAGTATGGAAATTAAGTGAGACGGCAGTCAGAGAAGAATATCAACAGAGGATTAGGAAAGAGATCCCAAAGGGAGAGATCCAAGGAGTGGAGAAAGAATGGGAGGCGTTTAAGAGAGCACTGGTGCAGGCAACAGAGGAGACGTGTGGAAGGACAAGTGGGGTAAGAAAAGAGATGGTAACAAGTTGGTGGAACGACAAAGTAAAGGAGAAAGTACAACTGAAAAATAGAACATGGAGAGAGTACATGAAGGACAGAACAGATGAAAAGAGAGAAGCTTACAAAAACGCAAAGAGGGAAGCACAAAGAACGGTTAAAGAAGAGAAAGCAGAAGATTGGAAGAAGTTTGCTAAGAAACTGGAGAAAGACTCAGAAGGAAACAAGAAGATGCTGTATGGCATAGTGAAGAGTAAGAGGAAGGAAAGAGGGGGACAAAGGTACCTAACGGATGACTCGGAGAGACTCATTACAGATGCAGAGAAGATCAAGGAAACTTGGAAAGAGTATTTCAATCAATTGCTGAATGCAGGAGCAGATGCAGAAGACAAAGATGTAGAGTTGGAAGGGGTGACGGAAGAAGAAGATGAGAATGGACCGACCTGGCAAGAACTGGAGATGTCATTAAAAAGGATGAAGAATGGGAAGACTGCAGGAGTTGACGAACTGGTGGTGGAAATGATCAAAGCTGGGGGCCCAGTTGTTATGCATTGGCTGTACAGAGTGATTAGAGTGGTATGGAGGGAAAAGAAGGTGCCAAGAGATTGGGAGAAAGGGGTGATTGTCCCAATATATAAGAAGGGTGATCAAAAAAAATGTAGTAACTACAGGGGGATCACTTTACTATGTCACACAGCAAAGATTTATGAAAGGATTGTTGACAGAAGAATAAGGGAAGAGGTTGATCACATGTTGAATGAGGAACAATACGGTTTTAGAATGGGGAGATCCACAATAGATCCTATATTCATACTTAGACAGGCCATGGAAAAGAGTTGGGAGCTGGGTAAAAAAATGAGTATGGTCTTCCTAGACATCGAGAAGGCTTATGATAGTGTGCCAAGGAAGGTAGTGTGGGAAAGCTTGGAAAGAAAAGGGGTGGACAAAGGACTGATAGACAGGGTTAGAAGTATGTACATAGTATGTGAAAGCTGTGTAAAAACACAGTTTGGGCTGTCAGGGTGGTTTCAAATAACACAAGGACTGAGGCAGGGAAGTGTGCTGTCACCACTGCTATTTATAATAGTGATGGATGACATCCACAACAAAGTAAAGATGGAGGGAACGGAAGAGGTAGAGGTTATGCTGTTTGCCGATGATTTCGTGGCATGGTCGGAGTATGAGGAGGTACTCCAGAGGTACACAGACCTGTGGAAGAGGCACATTGAAGAGGCCGGCATGAAGATAAGTGTGATCAAGAGCAAGGTTGTTACTATGCCAGGAGAAGGAGATGTAAGGAACTACCATGCAGAGATCAAGATTGGAGCAGAAACCCTGGAGGTGGTGGAGAGTTTTGGATACCTAGGAAGTGAAATAATGGCAAGCGGGAAGATAAAAAAGGAAATCACTAACAGAATCCAAAAGGCCAGCAACTTCTACCAGTGCGTAAAAGGGTTGGTGTGGGATAGGATAATACCTATACAGTGCAAGATGACACTATACAAGACCTACTTCATACCGATCCTCACATATGCGGCAGAAACCTGGACTATGGGTGACAGAGAAGAAAGCCAAATTCAGGCGGCGGAGATGAGATTCCTGAGGAGCACAGTGGGCAAGACAAGAAGAGATAGAATTAGGAATACAAACATCAGAGAGATGCTTGGGGTGGAGAAGTTAGGTGACAGGATGGGAAGGACACGTCTGAGATGGTTTGGGCATATGAAACGAATGACGGAAGAGAGGATGCCCAGGAGAATGTATGAGAAAAGAATCGAAGGAAGAAGAAGAAGGGGGAGACCAAGGAAGAGATGGAAGGAGACCATAGCAAGAGACCTATACAATAGAGGAGAGAGCTGGGAGGATGTAGCAGAGACTCGATTGTGGGAGGATAGAAAGAAGTGGAAGAATTTGGTCGCGAAACCCAAGCTGACCCTGCCAGAAGCAGGAAACGGCGATGGATAATGATGATGATGATGAATAAAAATAAAAACACTAGTTGAGAGCCTATGCTCTAAAGCAGGGTTGCCAACAAGTAATTAATTTTCATTCCTTGAAAGATTAAAAATCCTGAGAAATCCTTAAAAATAGCTATTTAGTATCTTGCACATTATTTTGTGAAGGAATTATCATAATTTTCAGGATTCCATACAATAATACGTTATTCCAGAATGATTTTTGAGAATTTAACTTGCATTGAACATTGTACAGCATGGAAACATTGGAGAAGAACCCCTGAAAGTAGTGGATAGTTTAAGCTATCTAGGAAGTGAAGTAATGGCAAGTGGAAAGATTAAAAAGAAGATTAACATCAGAATACAAAAGGCCAGTAACTTCTACCAGTGTGTGAAAGGCCTGGTGTGGGATAGGGAAATACCGAAATACCTATTCAGTGTAAGATGACACTATATAAAACCTATTACATACAGATCCTTACGTACGCAGCGGAAACCTGGACAATGGGAGATCGAGAGGAGAGTCAGATGCAGACGGCAGAGATGAGATTCCTGAGGAGCACAGTGGGCAAGACGAGAAGGGATAGAAAAAGAAACACGGACATTACAGAAATGCTAGGTGTAGAGAAGCTAAGTGACAGATAGGAAGGACATGGTTAAGATGGTATGGACATATAAAAGGAATGGGGAAAATAGGAAGCCCAAGAAAATGAATGAAAAAAGGATTGAAGAAGGAAGATGAAGACGAGGCAGACCAAGGAAGAGATGGAAGGACATCATAACAGGAGACTTGGAGGCAAGAGGAGAGAGCTGTGAAGATGTGGAAGAGATTGAGAGCATAGAAAGAAGTGGAAAAATTTGGTTGCTAAACCTTAACTGACCCTGCCAGCCAGAAGCAGGGAACGGCGATGGATAATGATGAACTAGCATTACATATTTAAATGTGACCATTGGCTTAAGAATCTGATTTTTTTTTAGAATACAATATGTCTTAACGTTTTAGTTTTCACCATCAAGTCTTTACTCACTGGGTTTATTATTGCTACTAGGAAAACGCTTAAGTCCCGCCGCGTTGATGGATGAGCTTTTTTGTAAGTTTTTAGTTTGCGTAGGACCACTTTTCCTTTGAAGGTGCTTTTTGAATGCATTGTAGGTGATTGTTGTCAAGTTTCTATTGTAACTTGTTAATTGTTATTATAAACCTAAAAAAAATCATATTAAAACCCTTATTTCTATGGATTCTGGCCAACGTTTTCAACTTTTTCTTTCACAAGGTAGTACTACATCACCATTACCATAATGTACATGTGAAATATGATCGTTGTAGCCCCACCCGTTTGGTCAGAATCGGCCCAAATGTCACGAAAATATCGCACTAAAAATCGAAAAAAATCGTAAAAGTACGACATTCATGAGAAATATTTCTTCGATTGTATCCAAAAACAATACACCTCTAAGTTTAGAGATTTCGAAGGTCCCCTCCAATTTTCATCAAGATCACTTATGCCGTTTGTCCGAAATCGTGCTAACAAACAGACAAAAAAAAAAAAAAAAAAAAACATTGGAGCTAAATTTTTGGGGGGTCAGTGAAATTGAAGTCTTCGCTTCGCTCATCCAATTACCCACTGCTGATTGCTTTTAGGATGAATGAATGAATTTATTAATTTCATGTATTTTTATTTATAACTAGGAAAACGCTAAAGTCCCGCCGCGTTGATGGATGAGCTTTTTAAAGGTTTTAGTTTGCGTGGGATATCTTTACTTTTGCAAGTGCTTTGTTTTGCTGCCTACGCATTGAAGGTGAATGTTGTCAAGTTTCTTTTGTTTCTTGTCAATTGGTATTATTTACCGTAAAAAACTTGTATTAAAAGCTTTATTTCTATGGATTCTGGCTGAATTTTTCCACTTTTTCTTTCAAAAGGTACTACATAACCATAACCTTAATGTCCATGTATAATATGAACGTTGTAGCCCCACCCGTTTGGTCAGAATTGGCCCAAATGGCACGAAAATATCGCACAAAAAGTAAAAAAACGTATATTAAAAGCTTTATTTCTCTCGATTCTGGCTAACTTTTTCAACTTTTTCTTTTAGAAAGCAATACATCACCATTACCTTAATGTCCATGTGAAATATGAACGTTGTAGCCCCACCCGTTTGGTCAGAATTGGCCCAAATGGCACGAAAATATCGCACTAAAAATCAAAAAAAATCGTAAAAGTACGATATTCATGAGAAATATTTCTTCGATTGTACCCAAAAACAATACACCTCTAAGTTCAGAGAAAACGAAGGTCGTGTCAAATTTTCATCAAGATCGCATATGCCGTTTGCCCGGTAGAGAGCGAACAAACAGACGGAAAAAAAAAAAAAAAAAAAAAACAAACAACGGAGCTAAATTTTTTGGGGGGTCGGTGAAATTGAAGTCTTCGCTTCGCTCATCCAACTATGGTAGGAAATCCCAAGATTTTGCCACAATCGCGTATTATGACCCAATTTTCGACTACCTACACGGAACTTCCACCAAAATTACAGAATTTACCATTTTTTGTGTATTTTTTTTTAATATCGAAAATATCCCCTCTTCCTTATTATATTGCATTGAAATATTTATTCTTGCCCAGCCCTAGTTAGAAACAGTGTAAAACGTAGTAGAGAAAAAATAAAAAAATAAAAACGTGAATTAGAATTAAAACCCCTTGATCCGTTTTGCACCCTCAAAATCTTTTAAAACGGATAAAATCTGTACAAACGGCAACCCTAGCCAACTCCAATGGGTTAAAAACTTAAAACATATTGTATTTAGGCCTATAAGAAAAATAAGAAAATTACATGTTGATAGTAACACAAACAAATTGTGTTACAATTAGGAAAAGGCCAATCGGCTAGTTTATAGCGTTTTCCACTGGCCGCACTGATGCGCACTGAGTGCAAGTAGCATATTCCACTGGTAGCTGAAAATCGCACTCGTGCAAAAATATCGTATTCCACTGGGCGAACTGCACTCGCTCCGTGCACTCGCAGTGCGCACTGAGCCGCACTGACTCCGAGGGTCAGGGCAATCTTTCCAGTGCAACCGTAGACCCGCAAAATTTGGTTGTGTTGTTAGATTTGATCGACTTTTTGTTGGATAGCAGCGACGATGAGTTGATTAATTCATTATCAGAATTGTCTCAGAGAAATCACAAACTATGTAGAAGATGTTGTCCACATGTATTCTGACAAAGAGGTAGATTTGCATAACATTTTAGTTTGAGGTTATGTTTATTGTTTACTGTTCAGTCCAGTCGACTTTTTCCCCATTCTCACCACCACAATTGCTTCGAAAGCGTATGAAGACATATTGATTGTAAGGATTGCCACTCAATATTATGCACTGGAAAAAGAATCGTATTCCACTGACAGTTGCACTCAGGGCAGCACTGGTGCCGTGCATCACGTGACCGTGATGTTTCAGTGCGCACTGACGTTGCACTCAGTGCGGACCAGTGGAAAACGCCATTAGTATGATTGGAGAAGGGTTGACAGGTTGGGAAAGCATAGAGAACATAAAGAACATAACACTTAGCCTGAAGGGCTGGGGGCGACAAAACTTTTCACCTGCTGATGACAACTGCAGCTAATTTAAAGTTGTTTGTTACCTTAATCCACGACGCGTTTCGTCCTTCTGGGACTCATTAGGTGGATGGTGGCCACTAAAAATCAGCTAACTACATGCAAACAAAACTCACAACACATAACCAAACCTGTGGTATGGCCCATGCAAGAAGTAAATTCTGCATGCATGTTGTCATCATCAGCAAGGTTACTTCACACACCATTCATACTAGGGCACACAGTCAGCAAAGACAGTAAGGGGGCTTCCCTCCCAACTCTGGTGCTCGGGAGACAAGAAATTCATGACTTACCCTGGATTCGAACCAGGACCCTTGGCAACAAGAGAAAAGCTACCCCTCCTGCTATTGCTGGGCAAGGGTGCCTCTTCATTCATTCTAAGAGAAAAGGTTAGAGACAGGAAGGGTGAAAAGTCACAACACAGCACAACCAGTGAGGGGGTTTCCCTCCTAGACTCTGGTGCTTGGGCGACAAAAGAACCATGTCTTACCCTGGATTTGAACCAAGACCTGTAGCAACGAGAGAGGCTGCCCTACTATTTGTGACTGGGATTTGAAAACGAAAGGAAACAATACTACAAATTGCAAGCTCTTGGCTATATACTAGCTCTTGGCTGCAGGTGAAGAGGTTGAAGGAAAAGACGAGTAGGGTCTAACAGGTTCATCACCTACTAGGCCTTGTAAGGAACAAGGAAACACGGACCCACCAGAGGGTGTAGAGTAGGCTCGCCCATCTAGACCCCATAAGTGAAGAAAGATAGAAAGTGAAAGAGGTGTCAAAAGACTGGTTTGTTACAATTAGGAAAAGGCCAATCGGCTAGTTTAGTATGATTGGGGAAGGGTTGACAGGTTGGGAAAGCATAGAGAACATAAAGAACATAAAACCCAGCCTGAAGGGCTGGGGGCGACAAAACTTTTCACCTGCTGATGACAACTGCAGCTAATTTAAAGTTGTTTGTTACCTTTGTATGTGTTTAGATCCAAAAATATAGGTATTTTTGCTTGTCCCAAATGAAACGGAATGTTTTAGTCACCCACCGTGTTGTATTGTGGGAACTGGTCGCCTTGCCGATAGTACAGCGGGCTGATGTGTCCGAGTCGCTTCTCCCAGCCACCATGGTAGTCGTACGTCATCACAGACATGAACTCAACGTACTTGCCGATCTCCGCAAGGTCGTAGGCTTCGTCAATCACTTCTTTGTATCCGGATATAGCCACTGCGAGTGCCAGAGGGGGGTCGTTGCGGTCAAATGTTTCCTTTAATTCCTGCAAGACAAAAAGATATTCAATGTGAGCATATTCCTGTGCTTTGGCTTTAAACACCTTTAGCATAGCTCAAAATATACCATGCCTGGGGCATGTAAAAAGTAGAATAGACTAGGGATAAAATCGGGTAGTAAAATTCGGAACCAGTTCCAGGAGGGCTATTCCTGAGTTCTACCCGTCCACGAGACGGATGGGCAAAACGACACAGCTAAAACCCACCCGTCTCGTCTCGTTTGTCAGTACCCGTCCGATTTCCTATTCCCGAGTTGAAAGCCGACGAGACGAGTTGGGCGAGCTAGAACCCGTTCGATGTCCAAACTGCCTTTGATTTAGTTTAGTTGTATTCCTCTCTTCACTATTTCTAGCCAATGGCATGCTTTGATTTCATGTTTACATCATACTGTCAAAATAGAGCTGACGAAAAATTGATAATATTGACGTGTATTTCAGGTTTACTTGCATTGCAATTCCGATTTCTCGTTATTTTAATCATTCTTCTGCCGTTGTTTTATTTACTATCGACAAAATATTTTCCGTTTGTGAAGACTGTGCATTATGAACCGTGTAATAATGTTTAACAACAGTGTTTGCTTATATAGCTCGTAGGCCCTAGGCTATCTTGCCTCTGAGCAATTTCTTTGACAATCTATAACGAGGAAGAAAACCTATCCTAGGTTGGCTTGACATCGATTTCCAAGAAAAACTTTTAATTGTCTTTTGCCGCTGAGCCCGTGATGAAGTCACCCACCCGCCGTTTGTCGAGTTAGGGGGCGTGGCAGACGATCCACAGGAGTTGTATTGCGGGTGGCCTATGTTCAGGCGCTATTTCAAAAGCAAGACGACCGTGAAAATAGAGCGAGTGCTGTTTTTGAAATTGTATTTTCGGGAAAAAACATCGCGTTATATTCGGGCCAATACAGTATCTTATCTTCCAATCTCGATGAAATGCTTGTGTTGTCTGACCTGTAGGAGCTTGCTGAAGTTGATCTTGTCGGATGTGGGCCCCTTCTTGCAGTCCGACTGCCAGCACCGCGGGTAGTTCCAGTCGAGGTGCAGCCCCTTGAAGTTGTGCCGCCGCAGATAGCCCACCACGTTGGCCGCGAACCTGCGCCGTGACGCACCGTCGCTCACCAGGCGGCTGTACTTGTCGCCCGCGGAGTCCGTCCACCCTCCCAGAGCCAGCATCACCTTCACGTCGCCGCTCTGTTGACGCGGACCGGCCGTCAGACGCTGGTAGAAGTCTGGGACACAAAACAATCATTGAGGAAGGGACTTTCAAAGAAATTTAATTTTTTCAGAATGTTTAAAGAACCCAATTTATTTTAGTGATCATCATATTTTCCACCATACTTACCTTAGGCCTACATTAACCATATGAATTTTCAATGTTTTGAAAAGTTTTGATGGATGGTATAAATAAAATAAAAAAGGCCTGAATATTATAAATAAATACTAAATATGACTGCTCTTCATTGGAGAGGACCACAATAAGTAAGTAACATTAGTAGAGCTACGGAAAAATACAATCTGATTACAATCTGATTGCTTCACGATTGAGGAAAGAATGAAATATAGCGTACTGGTAAATACATACAAAATATTGAAAGGTATGTATTCAGGTATTTTACCCAATATTTTTCAATTTGTTGATCGTGATAGAAATTCTATTCTAATAAACTCTTTGAAAGTTCCTAAATTAATTTCTGAATCATTAAGAAAGTCATTCTTGTACAGAGGAGTATCCTTTTGGAATTCAATTTCTTATGATATTAGAAGCCAGTTTACTGAGCTAGGAATAGTACAATTTAAAAGTAAAATTGAAGCAATGATAATGAATCGAAGAACAAAGAAGAATTGATTTTTACTATTTATTTGTGGGGCATTGTCTCTGTGTTTATGTAATGTTAATTTATCTACATATGTTCTTATTTGTGATTTTGCTGTTCTCTTTGTTTGTTCATTATTGCTTTGATTTTGATGTATTCAATGTATTTTCAATTGATATTTTTCTGCCTAGATTGTCTGGTTGCCGCCCACTGGTGGAACTTGCAACTTGAGTTAGGTGTCCTGTATCATTGCTGTGATCAGTTTTTGACTTGAACAATTTTAAATAATTATATATCTGCTATAATTATATATTAGAGTCAAGATCTTTTGCACTAAATTGTTATCAAGATTTGAACACAAGAATGATGGTTGAACACAAGAATGAAGATTCGCGTTCGGTGGTTTCTTCCGCGAAAGATTGATTACTCCTTGATTTGCTGTTCCTGATTTTTGGCAAACCTCATATTCGTTTGAGTGGGATCGTCTAATAAATCAGTTTTTTCTTTTTGTTTTTCTTTTTTAATGTTTTTTTTTTTTTCTTTCTTTCTTTCTTTCTTTCTTTCTTTTCTCTTTCTTTTTTCCTTTTTCCCCCCTTTCTTTTCTTTTCTTTTCATTCTACACCCTTTTTTATATTTGATTCATTCATTAAATGCATATAATATAATATATATATTTTTTTATTGTTACCAAAATTGTTGTGTTTAAATGCATTGTTGTTGTAATGCTACTATAGGGAACCACAAGTCTAACGCGGGAAGCGAGTTCAGTGCATAGTAAGAGAATGTCCCCATAAGAATAGCATTGGACAATTTTTAAAACGCTTGTATCTTTTGAACGAGACGTATTTAAGAAATATCATTCACAGAACGTTAATCACCATTCTTTTCTTAACACATTTGATGCATTTAATTTATAAAATTCCCAATAGAATTTGAATAAACGTTGTGGAAACACATGTATGTTTCGCGTTTTGGAGCGATTCAATAGAAAGAGACGCACGGTAGAAAAGAGAGAGAGAACCAACGCATGCGCACGGCCGACTAGCGAGGAGCATCTTTGCACGTACAGCATCGAAGTGAACGGCGAACTCGGCTGTCCGACATATTTGTTCCTTCGATTCAACAGCCAATCACGGAGGATCGGCGCGCGACGCAGATGAAAAATGCAAACATCATCTTGTTAAACTCGAACTCATTTAAATTCTAAACATGGTATTAATATTCTACTATATGTAGTAGTTGAAGAAAAGAATGGTTAATGACGTTATGTGAATGATATTTCTTAAATACTTCTCGTTCAAAAGATACATGCGTTTTAAAATTAGCCCAATGCTATTCTTATGGGGACATTCTCTTCCAATGCACTGAGCTCGCTTCCCGCGTTAGACTTGGGGTTCCCTATTTCAAATATCTACGAAAATGTAGTTTATTGTTGTTTCTGCATCTATGTAATTAGATTTATTTAGTTGTCCTCCTTTGTAAATCAGTTTTTATAACTGAATAGGATAGACGTTAAATAAATAAATAAATAAATAAATACAAAATTTAGCACTTTCATTTCAAAATTTAGCACTTTGTAGCATTTTCAAAATTGCAAATTTAGCACATTGGTGCAAATTAAAAATATATGCAATATTTAGTTGCGGGGGCCTCGTTCAAGGTTCAACTAAGTCTAGAAATAAAAATCATTGCAATTAGCTGAGCAATTGGGGTTTATTTTTGCAAAGAGGGCCATGTAAGGCACTGTTTTAACACAAGGAAATAACATAGAATCAGGAAATTAATTAAAATTTGTAAATTGTTAGCCACTTTTACAAACAATGCCGGATTACTAGCTAACTTAGGCCTTGCAGATATGCCCACACTCGGTTATGTTTATTTGTTTATTTAATTAATATAGCCCTAGTGTAAGAAACCGGGCACTCCCCCTCCCCCCCACCGTACTACGTCGTAGATAGACGGCCGTGAGCTGGCCTAATAACAATTTAAAAAACATGATCCCTACAAGAGGTAGGCGAGGCCTATGGTTGCGTCGCCGGGTGGTCTAGTTTGTGTAACGGAATATTGGCTTGCAAGCACAATTTCACACTGTCTTCAATGAACTCAACTTTCTCGACCTTGGCCTTCTTTCCTTTATCCAGGCTTTCCTGGATAGTAGATTGGCGTTTGCTAGTTGATGGCTGTTGCTCTCGCTTTTCTTTTGCCTTCAAATG
Source organism: Sweltsa coloradensis (assembly GCA_024449915.1). Lineage (NCBI taxonomy): Eukaryota > Metazoa > Arthropoda > Insecta > Plecoptera > Chloroperlidae > Sweltsa > Sweltsa coloradensis. The sequence continues at coordinate 61,226 of JAMZAV010004702.1, read as the reverse complement.
TGAGGAAGACAAAACATGTTTGTCTAACGTATCCTTCTTGACTGCATCTAATCGCACATTACCGCACATCACTATTGTCGAATCACTGACGTAAAACCATCGTTTTTGTATTTTGCAGCTCGTGTCTGCAGACTTATCTTTTCACGTGGCATTTTATCACAATTTTTACTAACTCGGAACACAGAAATAAAGCGAGCCGACGAGAGACAAAACCACAATGCAGGCCGAGCTGCTACACCCTCCGTTTCGTGTCCTTGCGCAAGCCGTGGAGATCGCACAGTCAAGCAAAGGTCAATGATCCGAGTAGCGTCGAGTGTTGGTCTCGCGGAAGGCCGAGGAGGGGTGGGAGGGGGGCAAACACTTGCCGCCTAGCCGGCTCGGGAGTCGGCGACTGATGTATGTGGTGTCGGCGGCTGGCGCTACAAAGCGGCGGGGCGGTCAATCGGCGATCGTATTTTGCTGTACTTAAATTTCGCATATATGTAGCAATATCGCTGATATTTCGCCATTATGCAGACATTTCGCAGAATCACGCGAATTTCGCACTTTGTCCCATTTTCAAAAATGCATTATTAGAGCTGTAAATACCTTGAAAGGTAAAGAAAAGTGAAAAAAACTTCATTTTTCAACATTTCGCATTTATCGCACATGCGAAATTTACATGCCCCTAAACATTAGTCTACAAAAGTTGTTGTTACTCACTGTTGTCTATGTCTGCCCAGGGGTCGAAGGGCTTCATCACAAGGTCGTTGGGGTCGAGGGCGGCATAGGCGTACACGATGTGTGTACAGAGACGCGGGTCAACGTGTTCCGGAACAAACTTGGCTTCTCCCTTGCGGTACCAGGCCCAGTTGGTGAAGTAGCAGACTACGCGGTAAGACTCTTCTGTAATAACACACACCACGCACAATGTAGACTGACACAGCACCCACAATACAATAATTTGATAAAAATATATGGACTTAAAGACATTTAATATTTTTGGGGGTAGGCCTAGGTCAACTGTAACACTTGAGGAAAAAGGTTCGGTTTGGTTTTAGGTTTTAGAACCTTTTTAATACAGGTACAAGGTTCACTTCTAAATTTAAAAATTGAGGATTGCACTACCCTAAATATTGGTTATCGCAGGAACGTACCTCCAATCAGTTTCTGACGATCTGGTCTCTCGTGACGATAAGCCATGGGCTTCAGATCAACGGCCGACCAACCTTCTAAAAAATACAAATATAATATGTGTGTTACTGTTAGCTACTACCCTAGTTAGATATAGAGCAAGTAGAGGCAATGATTAACATATAGCATTAATTTCCAACAAAAATAGCAGTACTTGTTCATTAACAGGACCCCCCCCCCCCCCCAAAAAAAAAAAAAAAATGTAGAAATTCAGTGAAAACATTTTATTAGACAATCACAAATACTACATCTATTCCATCCGAGTTTCAGGAGGCCAGGAAAACACAATTATTTCAAAAGAAGCCTCGGAATATCCTTTCCGGCTCCATACTTGCGCCAGGAGTGACACGGCCTACGCCAACATGGCAGACTAGTGATCGAAGAGTGAAATATTTCACTTGAAATATTTCACGTACCATTGAAATATTTCACAAAAAGTGGAAAGATTCATTTTTATAAATATTATTTAACAATTATGTTGTGTTGAGTTTAAAATTGTATTTTAAACCATGCCTAGCACACTTTGATACTATGTGCTGGCTTGCATCAATACTGCATCATGGATGAAGGCCACAACATTATATAAAGAAGAAGTTTGGAATCCTGCCTATTACGGTGCAGACAAAGGTTTTAAAGGTGCATTTGGTTTTTGGTGTCCGTGAACATCAATGTCAGCTGCACGGCAACGACTGCTCTCATGTAGGCCTACGCGTTCCAATAGACTGTAGCCTACTCGCCTGAGTCACGTACAACAAAACACCTACAGAACCTTTAACGTCGCTATTTTAAATATAAAGAACTTTCAACGGAAAAGTACTTTAGTTTGAAATAGCGGCGTTAAAGGTTTTGAAGGTTCATTTGGTGTCCGTGAACGTCAATGTCAGCTGCACGGCGACGACTGTTCTCATGTAGGCCTACGCGTTTCAATGGACTGTACTCGCCTGGGTCACGTTGAACGTGTGAGTCAAGTTCACTGTCTGAGTCATATTCAACTCCTCGCAGGTTATAATTATTTATTGTAAACAGAAATAACTAAAAAAACAACGATTTAACAAAAATTGAGAAGGGTCCCGTTGATGAACAAGTACCTAAATCGCTTTATGTAGCACCTTTTTTTAAGAAAAAATAGCATGTAGAGCTATGTAGCAAAAACAAAATACCTATCCAAAAAAGCATCATGCTTCATGCCTAAGTTATACCTTAAAACCACATTATAAAATACAAGTAAAATTGATTGCATGATTGATTAAATGCAAGTCCTAGACCAGCAACAACAAAATGGATAACTTTTCTCTTGGTGTCAAGGGTCTGGGTTTGAATCCAGGCTCAGACATGGTTATGTATGTTGAGAATCTCCAGATTTCCTCACAGAAATCAAGTGACAACCAACGTTTTCTCACCTCCAATGTCGATGGGCTTGATCGTTTCCACCAGCGTAGGTCCGTCATCACACCTGCTCTTGTTGGGCCAGTTGCACAGCTGCAGTCCGGCGTCATAGTGGAGATTGTTGGGACAGACGTACGTGTGTTTCTGTCCCCACTGGCAGCGGTAGTACACTGCACAGTTCCCGGGGTCCTGGGCGTAGCCCTGGCCGGAGCAGTTGGCTTGTTGCTCGGTTACGCTCACGGCAGGGATTCCTTCCATTGGAGGCGAGGCCTGGATAGACTGGACCACGTTCAACTCGTTACCAGACACTGCTGGAACCAGTTGCACACTCTTACGAGGGATCGCTGAGGCTGGCGTGGAGACGAGTTCAAGGGCTCAGCTTTCAGATTTTTTGGGGGAGTAAACAGTTTAATGACATCGGAATCATATTTCACACTAACATTAATAAAGAATCAATCTATGAAATCCAGTACATCTATTTCTAAATTAGTCTAATTAATTAACTTTGAAGAAAAAATTTGTGAAAAATCCGTGATTTAATCAATTTTTGTCAACTTCCGGACAGACTTTTTAATGCTAATTTTCGTAAAGGATCAACGTTTAGGTCAATGTGAACGCGTAGGTTACGATAAATTGGTAAATCGTAAGATAGGCCCTAAGCCAGTGATTCCCAACCGGTGTGCCACGGCACACTAGTGTGCCGCGAAGATGTACGTAGTGTGCCGCGAAATATTAGCCAAATCGTATAGAAATTTAATCCTGTCTTGCTTAGTGTCTGTATTAAACCCTAACATGGTAGAAAAAGCGGTTGATTATTTCAAACGCCATATTAATGACCAATCCAAACAGGCAAAAACATTTGAAAAAGAAGTGACTGTCTCGGACAAGGCTCAAGTTGCTAGCTTTAAAGTGGCAAAATGCATAAAACCCCACGCGATTGCAGAGACCTTGATTTTACCGGCCTGTCAATAAATCGTGAAAACAATGCTGGGACCCAAGGCTGCGCGGGAAATATTAAAAGTGACCCTCTCGGACAACACTATGAGTAGGAGAATTGAAGCGATACATTGAACAAAACGTGGAGGAAAAATTGCAGTCTGGCAAGAATTATGGACTAGGCCTACAACTGGATGAGTCGACAGATGGAACTGGCAAACCTCAGCTTCTCACTTATGTTAGGTTTGTCGATGACAAGAGAATACTAGAACAATATTTGTTTTGTCGTGAGTTACAAGAAAACACAACGGGTGAGGATGTGTTTGAATGTGTTTCCAAATATTTTGAGGAAAACATGTTGGAGTGGTCGTAATGTACTTCGATTTATACTGACTGTGCACCCTCAATGACAGGCAAAATGAAAGGCTTCGTTGCGCGAGCGAAACTCCGCAACCCAAAGTTGATCACAACACATTGTTTTTTGCATCGCGAAGCACGTGTTTCGAAGACCATCGGGGATGAACTCAAATCAGTTCTTGATCAAGGTTGTAAAAATGGTTAACAACTATATAGGGTATCAAGGAAGGTCCACATAAATCACGTTTATTTTCCAAATTTAGTGTATCAATGGGGGAAGGGCCCCCAAGGGGGCATCCAAAAATGGCAGTGTGCCGCCGAATCGTTCCATTACTAACAGGTGTGCCTTGGCTGTAAAATGGTTGGGAACCACTGCCCTAAGCAGTTCGATGGGGATTTCCCAAATTGAAACCAATGTTTTGGATTTCCCATTTTTTCAGGTTTTGGACTTATATTTTGCAATGGATCTTTAAAGCTTATTTTTTCAACCAAGTGCGGATATCATCAGAAAAGTACGTAGTTTATTAACATTCATGCAAAATTTGGTAATGATAATTAATTACTTACAATTCAGCAGAAATCATCAACATTCGAGTGTGAGCATTTGTGTTGGGCCAAACTCAGCGCCCCCTCATAACTATTTACAGTCATCAAACGTCATTACAACAAACACCAAAGGACCTCGCTAATTTTGTTTGTTAAAATGATCAGTCGTATTTTTCGTTAAATAATCGATCCTCATTCTCCCTCTTGTTCAAAAAGTCCGCTGCAAGACCTACAACATGCGTACGACGCGAGATACGGACCTCGAAGCTTTGCGCCTGGAGTGCTGGCAACTTGCATTGCATGCGTGTATTGCAGGGAAGAACACTCATCTCACTTGTTTTTGTGTATGTCTGTGTATGATGTATCGTGCGGAAGAAACATGAAGTGGAGAAAAACACTGATTACGATATTGTTGACGTGGTGCATCTGTGTAGTGTAACTAATATCGGATCTTAGGCAGCTCAAGGTCAATTGCCTCATCGCTATCCTGTTGCCCCCCACCCGAAGTGCCGAACTTACGCACCGTATCAGTTCATTCATTGATGCTTGTGCCCACTACTTCAACAATCTACAATCTTATCTCGAAACACGTATTAAATATCGGACACTAAGTGATTAATGATTTAATAACATAAACAAACCATCAGTTGAACTATCAAAACATCTGCTGAAAACAAACATCGAAGAACCAAGACTTCCTAGAATGACCTTCACAAAGGCGCTGCAAAAGACGAGTGTAGCCAGCATTGTTTACGAGATAAGCACGTTGGCCGGCTATGCGCGGGAGTGGGAGACTTATAATGACGATGTGTAGTGTGTATTGTTTGTTGTGCATCCGATTAGAGAGTCTTGGGCGAAAATATTAGTTCGTTAAAATGACCTTTTCGTTGTAATGAGTTGTCTTACATTACGAAGATAGGAATTCGGTCGGAACCACCAAAATGATTATTTTGTAATAATGGTGTTCGTTGTAATGACTTTTGACTGTATAAATGTTTAACAAGAGGAACTTTGATGGCCGAGAGCATCAGTATTTTAATATTGTAGAAAACCGTTCGATTTTAATCTGAATCAATAACACTAGTTTGGAACAGCTTCAAACAAATTTACTACAATTACCTATGACTGTCAGTCATACGCCTAAGATATCGTTCACAATTCCCTTATATAATATAAATGGAAGTCCTTTTATGTAGCTACAAAAACTTCTGCCAGATATAGCAATCAAACCCGCAACATTCTGCAAATTGGAAGCATGAACACAACCTCTAGCACTAGACCAATGAGCTACACATTAACATAAATTAGCAATAAAAGTATGACTGAGCACTGAGCAGGTATCCAACATGCGATGATGGCAAACTACAAAACTGTTTCATGTACGTAGCCTCACCTAGCAAGGCGTTCTTGACAACAGAGAGCAGGGGCCACTTGTTCCCGTACAGGCCCTGGAAGTCGTCTAGGTCTACAGCCCAGACCATGGCCCCACCCAGTCGTCCTTTCTTGATGTATGCCATCTGAAAACACAGCTGGTTACAACCTAGGATACCTAAATTAATTAATTGAATTTGTTTTTTTAGGGGATATTGCTTAACGTCTCATATTTATGCAACTTGGCGAAATCGAAATCGAGGCGAAGGGAGGGACGTAAGGGATGACGCGGGGGGACAAGGGGTGGACAGTCCTGTGCTGGTCAGAACCAGCCACAAGCGTATGGGGAGGGCAGGGGTTCCCCCACGTCGTGGTCGTCTCCGTCTGTGTCATCATCCGTCTGTGTTGTCATAGTCGTCGCCGTCGGGAAGGTAGTCAAAGGGAAGGGGAAAGTTCCCTGACGACGACTCAGAGCTCGCCATTAGTTTCAGGGAGAAGAAATCCCCTAATCAGTATTTAGAGTCTACCCACTCAGTCATGATTTTCAATGGGGGACATTAAACCAAAGCGACCAAGCCAACCCTGTAGGCCACGACGCAATTGACGAGTGAGTGATAACCAACCAAAGATCGATAATTTTTTAATAGGAAATATAGCATTCAGTGGTATGGACAGTGCGAACACCAGAGGATCAACACCAAAATCAACAAGGCCGATTCAGAACAACTTTGAATTTATTACATGTGCCTCGTTGCTAAGACGGCTCAAATAAATAAATAAAAAAATTAATTGTATTAAGAGTCTACCCACTCAGTTATATAACTGATTTTCAGTGGGGGACAGTAAATCAAAGCGACCAAGCCAACCCTGTAGACCCCGACGCAATCGACGAGAGAGCGATAACCAACCAAAGATCAATATTTTTAATAGGAAATATAGCAATCAGTGGTATGAACAGTGTGAACACCCCCGGATCGCAAAACGGAATCTAACGTCCTGCGCGCTGAGGGCGGCTCAAATGTGAAACTACTAAAAGCACTGCAATCTAAATAGGGTCAGTAGATTATCGATGTGCAGTGACGCTGCTATTAACAAATGACGGACGAAACGTCAAACTTCAATTTTATTTTAATCATATTAGTCCAGGGCCCTAGTCTTTTAAAACAATTTACTTTTGATTTATTATTGTACTGTATAGTGTTGCGCAGGTGTGACATTTTTGTGCGAAATAAATTGAGATATGCCTTGTTTGTTTTAGCCTTAAGGACGTAAGTGTAGCCTAGGCCCAAGGCCACAATACAGTTTTCAGACGTAAATACGCCCTTGGCATTAAAATAAAAACTTTGAGCAATCCTGATTGTCGGTCGAGGTCCTATGTTTAGGCCTACTACATCAGAAATATCATCATCAATAAAGAGAGTTTGCTTTATGCGAAAACATTCGCCAACATTCGATCGTATTTAATATTTTGACGTTTCACGCCATTCGTCGTCAACGACTGTTAACTACTACAGTAGTAGAAAAGTGACATAGTTTTATTGAAGTAGTTCCATCAATCCTCACACAGTCTCAAGGAACGTTAGATTCCAAACGCCAAAAACCGACTTTTTATTTAACCCAGGGCGGTATAGGGAGTTGGAGGACCTCCCCAACGGGGAAACTTCTTTATCGACTCTGGTTTCAGTAAGGCTGGCACAGTCGTTACGTTACAGTGTCAAGGGAGTTACATAGATGGACAAGATAAGAAGTAATGTTATCAGAAAAGAACTGGGACTGGAGAGATTGAGGTTTAAGCTAGGAAGAGAACGTCTAAGATGGTTTGGACACATGAAAAGGATGGGCAGAGATAGGATTCAAAGACGAGAATTTGAAGCGGCAGAGGAGGGGAAAAAAGAGTAGGAAGGTCAAGAGAGAAATGGGAAAGATTAATTCAAGAAGATGTTGGAAAACGGGATGAAGTGTGGGAACATGTGACAAGAGTCAAGCTGTGGGAGGAGAGGAGTGGAGTAAATTGGTGGAGAGGAAGGAGTTAGATGATGAGGAAGAAACACTGAGTCTGGCATGCTTAATATCTACAGTTTCATGCCCTAGATCAGGGTTGCCGTTTTTACGGATTTTGAGGGTGCAAAACGGATCGACGGATTTTTATTCCAATTTACGGATTTTAAAAAAGCGCACTTTTTTAGTTTTTTGTTTTATGCCGTTTTTAACTAGGGCTGGTCAAAAAATCTATATTCCAATGCGACATCGATAAGTGGGAATATTTTTATGTATAAATATCAAAATTTACACCAAAAATGCAAAATTTCGGAATTTTGGTGGAGGTGCCGGGTAGGTAGTCTAAATTAACCTGGCTGGTGCATATGGTGGAGGTGCCGGGTCATAAAACGCGGTCGTGAGAATGTAAAAATCGTAAAAAAAAAATGGCATTTATGGTGATACCTTATCAACCCTATTTGGCCTCAAATCATTAAAAATAGGCCTACTCTTTAAAAAATATATATTTTCAATTTTTTTAACAACAATTACATTATAATATATCAATTTCATATTGAAATTGGTACATTTAGGTATTAAAAGGATTTTTAAGGATTTGGGTGTTTCATTTAAGGATTTCTAAGGATCTTTGATGTGCTCAAACAGGATTTTTTTTTTTTTTTGGTGGCAACCCTGCCCGAGATAATGGTGGAAAACCACCACTCAACCCGACACGGACGGAACTGAGTTATGATGATTATTATTATAACTACAACATTAATTTTCAGTTTTTAAAATGCTGTTAATTATGAAATGGGAAGATAAAAAGTAAGCAAGGAAACTCCATCAGCCTGAATCAAGATTTGTCATCCTAGGCTGGTGCTGAGTAACTGATGAAGCATGAGCCAATGCTTTTTACTAGGCCTATATTTAGGCAGACAAACTCACAGTCACAGCTTTACTACTGAATCTTGCGACGTCACTTCTATTATAAATGGCTTCGGGAGCATCGGGATACATCAGGGCTGCCACCAACTTTAATTTCAAATCCTTGATGAGAGCTTAAAAAATCCTTGAAAATCCTTGATAATACCTACACAAAAAATCCTTGAAAAACTAAAAACATACAATTTCATACAAAATGCAACTTGAGGCCTATTCGTGAATTTAGAACAAAATATTAATAACATGACTTTGAGGTACTGGTAAAGCTCATTGTAAGCTTAGGCCTAGATGTAATATCTCATGCCGACGTAAATCTTTCACACCACCCATGCAGACATTCAGTTGTGTGTTGCAGAGCACAAACGTTGCCGACATGTCTGTCTTTCCTACATTAAGCCACCTCAGTTCTTTTCCCATTCAGCCTTATACTTCTGCTGATACGGTGACCTATTTGGTGTTTTGTTCATTTCAAACACGTAACACGCTTAGGGCCTAGCTATGGCCTTCAACGAAATAGATCGCAACTGACAAGTGTGGACGAAACAAAAGAACAACCTTGAAATCAACATCCAGTGTGCTTCATTGGTCGGCTTGTACAAAGTCCCGCCCGAAAAAGCCTCACTTGCCATGATTTACCAATGACTTGTCGGTAGTCACGTGATACGAATCAGTCGCTGGTATAGATTGCTCAATTAGGAAAATTTGCTCTGACCTACGATAGCTAGCAGATGGGAAGCCGTACCATTAGAAAATTGCGGAATAGGCCTACTTTTTACTATCTTGTCAACTAGACAACAACGAACAATTTGAACAAAGTTTGAAATATTTTTGCACCAAAAATACGAAAGATATGGGATTATTCATTATTGAATGATTGCAAAAATCCGTAAATCAGAACAACACATCCGTGAATCTACGTCAGTGCCCTGAAATCAAAACGTGTGCCCTGGGATAGGCCTACATCTTGTGTGAACCGTCCCTTCAATTGCCGCACGCATATCATCACGTAACCAGTGACAATAATATATGATCCATGGCAGAGTCCGCATTGCAACCCCATTGGAAAAAAACCAGTCAGTTAGTGCTAGAATCAAATTAGGGAAAAAGTGTGTCTTAATATGGTATATATTCATGAAATCCAAAATAATGAGAATGAGTGACCAAAGCAATTTATTAATTTTTATTAATAAGTTTCGTACATAACTAGGCTGATAATGGGAATCTAGAAAAAGAGAGGAGTCAATTGAATATCGAAGCCCGATTGGCGATTGGTTAACAAAGGACTTGAGCCAACCTCTTGTCAAACTCACTAACCTTGGCGGCCATGCTGGTGGTGTCGTCGTATCCTACCCACTGGTCCTCGCTGACCATGTACGGACTCCCCGCATCGTCCGTCCCCTTCTTCCAGATCCCACTCTCCAGCAGCTCCAGGATCTCAAAGTAAGCCAGGAACCCCTTCTCCTGGAAACACAAGCGCAGATGTCAGCGAAGCAATATAAATCCAATATCTAAGTAACATGTTTGAATTAACAAGAAATTCTGAATGCAGAGAAGTTACCGTAAGTGACAGGATTGGAAGGACTCGGTTGAGACGGCATGGAGATATGAAACCAATAGTGGAAGTTATGATGTGAGAATGTGTGGGCAAAAGATTGAAGAAGGAAGAAATTAGGGCTGGCTGGGCTATGACATATCAATATTAGGCCTATTCAATTATCGATATCACACGAAAAATGTTTAAATGACGTGTAAAAACATTATTAAAAAATGGGTCTATTTAAAATAATTAATAATTTATGTCCGAATAGGGTTGATAAGGTATCATCAAAATATAGGGGTGGGCAAACATTCGAAAACCCGAGCCCACGCCAAGCTTTTTTTGAAGTAAGCCTTTTTTCTTAAATACGTAGGCCTAGTACTTTATTATCAGTTATCACATATTTCACCGAAATCGATGATTATTTATTCTAATTCAAAATAGTAATCACAAATAACAATAATTACTCAAGTCATTTTACCTAAACCCTAGTTTGGAATGCATCAGTTATGTACCGCCTCCGGCATGTGGGCGGAGCATGGGCGGGCCTAACGCTCACAGCGCGTGTTTCCTACTTAACACCTAACGGTCGACTTGTTTGCACACGCATAGCTACTGTCAATGTTTCCCTGGCCTAGTCCGTATTTTTTTTGTATTGTTAATTGTTATCAGTCATGGAAATTTCGATATGAAGCCAAATATCGATATCGAAAATATTCCCCACTTATTGACATTGCATCGAAATATCAATTTGTTATGCCCAGCCCTTGAAGAAATCTAGATGGGGGAGGCCAAGAAAGAGATGGAAGGAGAGATGGTTTTCACGAAGACTACAATGCCAAAAAACTGCAAGAACACTTAGGCCAATGTAAACTAAGAGCTATCAGGTGTCAGTCTTGCAACCACAGCCTCTTGATGGTTTAGGGTAAATCAACCATCTACCATCAAGACGGCAAACATGCTTTTAATAAATTAACATATCCATAATCCTACACTGGTTGACCTGTTCTGTCATGGGACAGGTAAATAACAACTAATCAAAATCAAGACAGCCGGGTTTGCAACACATTAGGGTAGGGCCTACCCAGTATCCATTGCAAAGTTCTTGAACATGCAAAAACAAAAATCGTTCAATACTACTTATTTGAGGTAAATTAAGGTCAGTTTGCTGGCCATTATTCGACTTAACTCGAATCTTCACTCAGATCACATTATAGTAGGTAGGCTCAAAATATCTTGAATAGCCTAAATACGAGGACATTACTCTTCATTACTCTTTTTGGGGCCATGATCTACTCCTATCTACTCTAACCAGAAATAACTATCCAAACAAACAAATTACATGGAATACATTTACATTGACAAATTATTTTTGAACGCTTCAGCAAATGAGGAAGGAAGATATTTTTATTTTATTAACACGTGTAATTCGTTATTAGATCGAGCATATGATCTTTCTCCTCTAGATAATGTTACCCTAGGCTAGGCCTATATTTGAAAGAAACAGAATTAGAGTAAAAATCTCGAGATCTGTTTAACTTTAAGTGAGTGTGCTAACTAGCCTGTGTATATCGGCCTTCGTTGCCAAGTCCCTTGACTGGAGCTGGTGGTGTAGATATGGATGTGTTGACCAGGGAGAACGACCTTCCGTAGAACGGCACACCGACTATCAGCTTCTCCTTGGGGGCTCCGCGACGCAACCAGTAGCGTACAGCGTAGTCCTATCACAGACAAACAGAAAGATGAGCAAAGTAGGTTTATTTGCCCTTATTTCAAACTTAGTACATTAATCATTATTCATTTTATCAATCCTGTAAGCTCTCCAAGTACGGTTAAGAAACAAAAGAAACAGTGGGTTTTCAACCAAAAATCCACACGAAAAAAAACAAAATGGGATTTTTTTAGTAGGTCCTAAATATACTGTGTTTCTACTTTTCAAAATAGGAATTATATAATATAGGTCTAATAAAGAATTGGATTTGAAGGAGTTTCAACCTGAAGACTAAGTTAAACTTTAGATTTTTCATTTTTGACATGTCTACCATTCGTTTGATTGAAAGTTTGCTTTCTCTAGACTGAAACCATATACCCCAAATACTGCTAAAATCCTTTTAAATAAACAACGGGACCATTATTTTGATTCTTAAAAAAAACTCCAAATTTATTTTTCTAACCCTGTCTCCGAAACTCGACCTAGAAGCGATCACTCACCACGCTGTAGAACACATTGAGCCCCTGGTCGTACTTGCGCTGCGCCAGCGGAGCGTGGTGGTCGGCGGCGCTGTCGCGCTCTGCGTGGAGATCGAAGGCCATGAGGTTGATGAAGTCGAGGTTCCGTCCGAGCCGCGGCACGTCGTACGCGTCCTCGAGCCGGAACCGAGACGGGGAGACGGCCGCGGAGAGCAGCCAACCTCGCGGGGCAAACACCTCCGACAGTTCCTCCACCAGCAGGGCAAAGTGTTCCTTGTCGGACCGGCGGCCGCCCAGGTCCTCCGCGCCTGTTGACACGAGTGACCTTTTAGTACCAGAGCAACAACGCTGTTCGATGCATGAGAGAGAAGAGTGCACGTAAAACAAAAAGGCGTAAGAAACATTGGCATTTAGGGTGCAATAATTGGTAACGACAGCCAACTAACCTGGGTATTCCCAGTCAAGATCGATGCCGTCGAAACCATGCTGGTCAAGGAAATGAAGAACGGACCGGATAAATTCTCTTCGGTTGTACGCTGAGCTTGCCATCTGGGAGAACTTTCTACTTCCCTCCACCCATCCGCCCACAGAGATCATAACTTTCAATGCTGGGTTCACTCGCTTTAGACCCACAGTAGATCGGTAGCCACCTGGAACAAAAACGTTTCTTGCCTGTAGCAGTCTTTTGCCATTTTGTTGATAATTACTAATAAGGCATACATATTTAGTCAAAATTTCCCATATGCAAGCTCAAAAATCAGGCATTTTGGAAGTCATCTCCAGAAGTAGGGCCTAGCCCTAGGATAGGGTCTTTGGGTTTAAAACTAGGGCCCAGGGTCCCTGACTTATATCTTGCACAATAAAATAAGTATTACAAGTACAGTGGAACCTCGCTCCAACGATTTTTAAGGGACTGAGTAAAAAAAATCTTGCAGACGGGAAATAGTTCCAATGAGAATCACACAAAATATTTGAATTTTACAGTACGCGGTCTATTTTATTGGTGTAGCGCAGTAAGTACGTCTCTGCGCAGATCCCGAGTTCCGTGTGATGATGCAAGACGTGACGCATCAGTCCGACCTACACGGAGAGCTGTAGAGATAGCACTTTGTCTCACTATACACCTTCTGCGCAGTGCGCCTGCGCCGCGTCACTCTGGTAGACAGAGCGATCAAGACAGGCTCGCTCCCCTCTCGAATCCCCGTCTGCTGCGCAGTGCTCCTGCGCCTTGGACTAGCAAGCCAGCTGGCTCGTGAGGCGAGGCTGGCCCGCGCCCGCCCGGCTTGGTCGATGCACTCGGGCGGGAGTCGAGCGCGTAATATTTTATGTAAATGTTACGTTTTTCTTTCAATTTTTTCGAGTCGTTGCAGCGGAGTGATAACTAATGCAAATTTGATCAGGGGACTTACAAATTCATCGTTCGAGGCGGGAAATCGTTATTTTTGGCGCTTTTAAAAGACGTTAAGGCAGGAAAATTTAACGTTGGTTTAAATGGGAAAAAGAAGGGACTTGGTGAAATCGTCGTTGGGGACGGGAAATCGTTGCAGCGGTGGACCGAAGTTCCACTGTATCAAATACAGCACATTCTTGTCTTAAAATTTCCAGGGAGGGATTCTTCTGACATATTTTTAATCATGTAGGAAAAAGGTTTTAGGGTTAGGCCTAGCCTAGGGCATAGGCAACCAACCCTAACATCATTTTTTTGCTGAAAAATCATAACAAGATGGATCAAATTAGCGCAATACCACTTTCATAGCCAAACCTGAAGACAATAGGTAGGCCTACTGGTACCTACATCAAAATCAACTCAATCAATCAATTTAATAGTTTCTTCTTAAACTGTTTAAAAAATACGCGTCTTGGTTAGGTCGGCCTAGGCCTAGCCTAGGCATGTACGGGATAGGCGGAGGCCTACATTTGGACCATCAATATTACAATCACTTCCCGATGAAAAATCATAACAAGAACGATCAAATAAAGCGGCAATGCCACTTTCATAGCCAAACCTGAAGACAATATATGACACCTAGAAAATTAATAGACTGGCATCTATTAATGTTCTAGGTATCACTAATACTGTTGCGCGTAGTTTGCCAGAACTACTCACAGCATACTGCTCCGATCTGACTTTTGCTCTGTACACCCATTTGAATTGGCTCCTATTCCGCGGGAAAGTGTTGGTTGGCACACCTGTCTCGCAACGCGGATGGTAGGCGGTGAGCCGCGCACGGAGAGACCTTGGTACGGCGGTGGAATTTTCGGAGGGCGTCAGCTGTTCCGGTTGAGAACTGAAGTTCTTTCCAGCCAGATTCTCATCGAATACAGTCATCTTTCTACGAGGAAGGCTCGGGTTCGATGCCTCGTGTGGTGATGTGGGAGTTTTGCACGTCTAGTCCCCTGTTGGGGTCGTAGTACGGACCAGAACTTACACACCTTTGTTCCAGGCCATGTTGGATATCTCAGGGGAAGACGCACGGCGACTTTGCCCAAGATTCTAGTCTTCTAACGCCTGCTAGGGTAGGAGAAGAGAATCAAGATTTCTTGACATGTTCCTGGGTTGAAGGATGGAAGCTGTGGATTTCACACCTACTCGTGGTATTTGTGTCCCTGGGTGTTTTAGCCCACATCACCAGCTTTGACGTTTCCCTTGTTAAACTTTTGCTACAGTCCCCACTAGGCCTAGGCCCTACAGTTGGCCCATGAACTAGTTATCTGAAACAACCCCTTTAGGCCCAAACTAGAATTTGATAAACTAGATTATAAAGCCAGGCTTAAGATTTACTAGTAGCTTGAGAGTAGGCCTAGCCTATTTCTTGTCGGCTAGTCTTACGTTGGACTTTTTGATTAGGGCTTTGGCTTTATATATAGTCCCACCCGGCATTTTTTTTCCTAGTAGTCCAGGACTTGACTATTAGAAGAACGCTTGAACCATATTTTTTGTGCCTACCTTCAGTAGGCCTATATTCCTGAGAGCCCATATGGCCTATTGATTTAATGGTACGTCACAGGCCTAGCAAACATAATTACCTTTGTCATGTTTGTAGCCGGTCTCTTATAGTGTGACATGCGTACCTAGCCTACAAGGCATTTGTCGCTTATCGATTATTGATTTTGTATAACTTGTAATAGAATTGTATTATTATTTTCACTCGGACAATCTAATGTTCGGTACGTGTAACCCAGGTATATCCTATGTTTTAACCTGAAGACCCAGGTTGTCTAGGCCTAAGCCTATAAAGGCCCTACCTATATTTTTCTGTGATATTTCTACTCTGTGACATAAATGTTGTTAATTTGGTCAAGAGGGCTGAAGGTGTCGGAGACCACTTGCACTTAGCCGCGTTAGGCTAGTACCTGACCCCCACGCTTATTTTCCGGTAAGTGCAGTGGTGGCCGAAACTTAGTCTCATTAGAGAGGCAGACCTTGTATTATGTTATGCTAATTGTGTACTCTGCTGGGTATTATTGTTTTTTATGTTATTATATTTTCAGACTGCAAGCAGCAGAGATGAAATTCCTAAGAAGTGCGGTGGGCATAACAAAACTAGACAAGGTACGAAGCATAACAACAAGAAACAAATTAGGAGTGGAAAGTCTACGAGATAAAATAGGAAGAGAAAGACTCAGGTGGTATGGACATGTAAGAAGAATGAAGCAAGACAGAATCCCAAGACGAGAATTTGAACGTACATGTGGGGGAGTACGAAGAGTTGGCCGGCCAAGAGATAGATGGCGGGACCAAATAACGCGAAGCGTCGAAGAAAGAGGGAAAACATGGGATAGGGTTAATGAAGAAAGACTCTGGGAGGACAGGAAAAAGTTGAGAGAATTATTAGAAATGCCGGTTATGGAAGAAAACGAGGAAGATGAGGGATGCTGAGCCTGGCTAGCAAGCACTAGAAGCAGTGTTCTCCCCAGAGCCGGTTAGCCGGGCGGCCCGCCCGGCTATTTTTATCTACCGCCCGGCAAACATATCTGCCGCCAATTATAGTATTTTTGTTCAAAATTATCACATTCACACCTCCATCCATCCTCTATGTCAAGACTTTATGTGAGGGGGGTTTGAGTGCGGTCAGCGAGCACCCACGTAGAAGCACTGGTGCCTGGCACTGTGCGCCAATAGTCCAGTTCAAGCGAATGTCACGGACAGACAGCAGTGCATCGCATGGGGTGCACCCGGTACAGCTGACTGGGCCGAAGCACGATCGGCTGCAGTCGGGAGGGCTCGGTAATCCGGCGATGCGCGCGACGCACGTGCTAGGCAAGGCAACACGTGACACGGACACACATCACACAACATTCATTATAGATCAACCTACAAAATGTTGTAACTTGTAAGTATAAACTTGTTCTTCTTACGCCTGAAATATCCAATGTAGAAAATGTTAAATGTAGCTGATTACGTTTGTGTGAATGTTGTTCAACAAAAGACAAAACATCAAAATAACGTGTGACTGATTATTCACTTGACTTGGCGTGCGAGTTGACGTACGTCTCTCACTGCAGAAAGAGGGAGAGAGTGAGAGAGAGAAATACAACTCGCTCGCTGTCCGGCCAGGGCCCAGGCTCACATGCAGGCTTCGGTGGTGCTCGGTTTTTTTAGGTAGGTCGGCGGCGTGGGGTGGGAATTGTCATTCGGTCCGTTCGTGAGCCGTGACTCAGTCAGTGCAGCATATCTCTCCGGTTTTACGAGTGTTGAATTGGTGCTGCGGTAGGATGAGTAAAAAGACTCAAATAAATAAGACTTGACAGTTATTTTAATTTTTTTTAAATTTTTATTTATCTAATTTTGATTTTGAGGCTGCAGCTGATGATTGGTCTTCAAAAAAGAAGAGACGATTGGACATTACGTAATAAATCATTGCTCACCAGAAGGCAAATATTGCTCTTGTTTACTTACTAACATGTTCAATTCTTAGTCATACCAAAGATTAGTTTGGTAATACTTATGTTTACAACTATGTTTTTTTTACTTCTTATTAACTATTACCAGGGAAGGACGATAATCAATGTTTATTATTTTATATTTTATATTTTTAAGTCCTCTGATAATAAATCAAACTTACCTGATGCTACATTTGAAGGATGAAACCCACGAATTTGTTTGTGTTATTCATTTATTTATAGTCTACCTACAGTATTTTAGTAAAAACCCCGACGGACTGTTTCTCAATTGATCGTTTTCTTGCTGTAAGCCTACACTTCAAAATGTTTTGTTTCTCAGTGTATCGTTTTCACCTTTAACAAACACCGACTGACGCATCACATTTCATTCAGCGAGCGTGGTTTTGTTTTGTCAGCTGTAGTTTGACACCTCCCCGCGCTCCCCTCTCTTCTCCGCTCCAACCAGATCTCTCGCACATTCCTTTCCTACGCTACGCATTACGCATCATTCCGGTCAGTCTGTGTTGACTCAAACGCGAGATAACTGCAGCGCGGATTGTAAACAAAATCGTGGAGGCTAATCTCGCTGATATAGAACACGACAAGGAATGCATTTGAACGAAACACATAAGTTATGGCAAAATGGCAATCATCGCTATGATCGTGAACATTCACTGCACACAAGGAGCACACACAAGTGATCAATTTTCCAATTTTATTTTCCAATTTTATTGATTGCTAGGGCAAATTATAAAGTAGGGTAATACAAATAAAGTTATCAAATACAACAATGTTTCAAGTTGTAGTTATTGTAAACCTACAACAAATCTAAGATAATAACCACTTAAAAGAAATAATATCACTTTTACAAGGGCCTATTGTACTCATTGTTACAATAGGACTACGGTACAGTAATTCACAGCCTAGGCCTACATACAAAGGAGAAAATAATTATAATTTAGGTCTAGACTATAATTTCAATCAAATTTGAAATGTTCTTACCACAAAACCAGCTAAAGTAAGCTACTTTAAAAAAGCTTCAAAAACCTCTAAAACTCACCAAATCGAATCTAGGATCTCAAAATTTTTCCGGGGGCAAGCCCCCGGACCCCCGCTATTTTGTCCCTACCCTATGAATATAGTACCCGGCAATGTTTATGGAATACCCAGTGAACATTTTTTTCTGGGGAGAACACTGCTAGAAGATAGCCCGAGAAACTGGTGACTCGTCACCCCCAGACCCGACAAATGTTGGAATAGGGTGTTTGATGTATACAGTAAGATCTCTCTTATCCGAGTTGGATGAGACCGGGGGCACCTCGGATTTGCGAAAAACTCGGATGGCGCGGATCAATTGTTTATTTGCTCTCGTAGCATAGCCTGATGTGGTAAAATGATATATGACACATGTAATGGATAAAGGAACATAAAATACACACGATACACTTCATACAGGGTATACTAAATGATTTAATAGCTTGTAATTCAAGCTCACGAACACACGTACACGTTAGGCCTACATGTCGTAATAAAAACGTATGTCTAGGCCTAGGCCTAGGCCTAAACTCGACGCAGTAGGCCTAGGCCTACAATGCAAACATAGGCCTAGGCCTAGCTCTCTTTCTCATGTGGGAAAACCTCTCACTACTATGCCCGCGCTGAAGCTCACGACGCAAGATAAGTCTGGGAAAGAAATAAGATAAGCCCAGGAATAACAATTCAATGCGTCGTGATTACGAATTTCGTGAATCGGTTGAAACATGATTGCATCTAGTTCCACAACGACCATCTTTGAACAGCTGTGTGTGAGATGGCTGGATCGTATGCGCACGCGCAGGCGCGCGACGCACACTGACCTCTATATGCTCAGTGGGTGGCACTGACGCTTACCGGCGATGCGCCCGACGCACACTGACCACTGAACTCTATACGCTCAGTACACTGATGCACACTGCTCGAAAGTCGAGATATATCGCCGATCTATCTTCTTTGCACTCACTCGTAAGGCATGCCTACAAATGTATGCGAAAACATTTAAAAAAGTGCGGCGCGGCGTCTGTAATTATTTTTATGTTTTATTTACGTATTTAAAACTTTAATTTTTTTTTTTTTTTTTGCGGCTCGGTTAACACGGAACATCGGATAAGAGGAGATCGGATAAGAGAGATTTTACTGTATATATGTTATTATTATTTGTGGTTATGCATCCTACGGAACGTCGGCACTTATCCGACAATAAATCTTTCCGATCTTTACATCTCGTGTTCTAGTATCATTATTCATTATTAGTCCTTCGTCATTCCACTGTTGATACTAGTACTAGTTGGTAAACAGTTTTTAGGAATTACGTGGCGCCTAACAGCTGTACAACTACGGAAGTACGACCAGACAGACGGCCACGCCCCTTTCTCCACTGAGCAAGAAGCCGGGGTGTCACAAATAGGCTACATCAACATCAATATTAATATTGGTTTCGCCCACTGAACTCTATATAAGTTACTTACGTGGAGTGCGCATGCTATATTGTAACCTTGAAGCCAACATAGGCCTAAAGCGATGGGCGAACCGAAAAGGCCTAATCCAATGGGCGGATTGGACGGCCATTGTATCCGTCCCTCGATTATATTGAGATTCCTTTGCGATTGCACCGCCGTCTAGATGTAAATCTTAATGTCAAGATGGCGGTATCTGCCTCTGATTAGGGACGGAGGCGATGGCGGAAGGCCAACTTCCGCCGACTTCATTTCTCAACGTTTGCCAGGTATGCATGCGCACTCCACGTAAGTATATACATAGACAGGGCTCGAATTTAACGCTCACCCGGTTGCCCGAGGCGAGTGTAGGGCCCGGCGGGCAAGTGATTTTTTTGGTGAGCCGTAACACAAATTGCGTACAATACGTTTCAAACTACGCGGTCAACAAATATGTGGCGGTATTTACAAGGAGTTGATAACCCAAACAAGAAATATAAACCTAATAATAGGCCTACTGCAGACAATGCAAAATATGAGAAGAATCGTACACGTGCGCCTTTTTTCAAGAACGCTGGCTAACAGAACACACATGAGATGACTACGTTTTGACCAACAACTAAATTCGATGTTTTGTTCTGTTTGTGAGATATATAACGTAGGAGATAAACACGGTCCATTTGTAAAGGGTAGCCAAATATTAGGTAATTAATTCTTATTACGAAATTACGTATTTAAGTTATAGTAGTACTAGTAGTGGTTTGGAGTAGGAATACGGACAAGTGTTTTTGATTTTGGACTAGTAAATTTACAAGAACAATCGCCCGGAGGGCGAGTGCTAAATATTTTAAAATTCGAGCCCTGTAGGGCCTACATAGAGCTCAGTGGTTTTGCCCTAGCCTAGGTAGGTAGGCGCCTAGGGCCCCAGCCTAGACTTAAGGGATAGGTAGGTACCGGTACCTAATCTTATATTTGGACAGTCACTTTCCGATGAAAACTCAAATTAGTAGATCCATAAAATTACGCGTAGCCTGACAAAAATCCCCCAGCATCAACATTAGATAACTAGGCTAGTTCTTGATAATTGATATCTCAAATGCCCAGAAAATAAATACGCGTCAAGAAATATCCGCCATATTAAGATATTGCAAGTTAGGTGGAAAGTCGATTTATTGGAAATATATCGCTTGCGAGCAATTTCGACTAACTCGATAACGACCTCGAATGACTTGCAGCGCTTTCTGGCAAACTTTAAAGTATAGCCTAACGTGCCGGCGACGGCGGTTCGATCGATCAATCACTGAAATACATAACCGCAAATTGAGGAATCAATTTCGAGTCTCAAATACTCGACATCGAGTCGAGTAACAAATAGCCTACTCAACTCGAAATTTCGGGTACTCGCACAGCCCTAATAAAAACGGTGTTAATGCGGGGAAAACGTTAGGCCTACATTGGGAAACGTTTTATGTTTCTTTTCGTTTTTCTTTTTTAATGTTTTTTTTTTCTTTTTTTTCTTTCTTTCTTTCTTTTTTTTCCTTTAATTTTTTCTTTTTTCCTTTATTTTATTTTTCTTTTCTTTTTTCTTTTCTTTTCATTCCCCACCCCCTTTTTTTATTCGATTCATTCATAAATTTAGGGATGTGCGGGTACCCGAAAAACGGGTAATTTTCGGGTAGGTAAAATTACCCGACCTCGGGTCGGGCCGTCAATTCCTACCCGAAAAAGTCGGGTCGGGTAGAAGTAATGAAGAAACACGCCAATCTGCTCCTTTTAAACCTCCCGCTCAGACGCCAAACGAACAGCTGACGTCGGAGCGGACCAATCGCTACGCCGTGGGCGCGGCTATGCTATGATGCTGTGTCCTTGGCTCTTCCGGCGCTGTCCCCGCTGAAGTAATGGGCCCTACTGACCGTCATTACTCGTCTTCTGGATATTCAACGCTAATAACGGCATAAAGCAAGTTGAATATTACGTACGTAGGCGAATGATGAAAAAGAAACAAAGCTAATAAACATCGTCAATGCCTAGGCGGCAGGCCTAGAAAGTCCGATCTAGTGCGCATCGTTGCGCGCAGCAGAGCGTTGGGCGGAGTCAGACCGAAAGGCTGGTGCAAACGCGCGATTTCGTCAGATGCATGGCTGGTACAAACGCATGATTTCGTCGGCCGGAAGAGAAAAATACGCGATCGCATCGGTTTTTCTTGGGGTTTTCGTATCGGAAATATTAGAAAACGATCGTTACGATATTATTTCCGAGAATAACGAACGATTGATGCAGGAAAACGATAATAGCGGGGTTTCACTGTACTAGGCCTAGGCCTACTCAAGCAAAAGTTCATAAGACGCCGATTTGGAAGTACTTCGTGTCAACACAGCCCAGAGTGGCTACCTGCAACCAATGCAAAACTGTTTTGTAGGATTTTTTTTTTTTTAAATGAATTCACAAATAAAAAAAAATTTCACTACCCGAGCCCGACCCGAGCGTACTTCAATTACCCGAGCCCGAGGGTACTTTCAATTACCCGACCCGAGCCCGACCCGAGTTCAAAAACCACTACCCGCACATCCCTACATAAATTGCATTTAATATCCTTTTTATTTGTTATCAAATTTGTTGAGTTTTTAATGCATTGTTGTAATATTACTAATTCAAAGTTCATTGTTGTGTCTGCATCTATGTACAGTAAGATCCCTCTTATCCGATGTTCCGTGTTAACCGAGCCGCCCAAAAAATAAAAAAAAAATAAAAAAAAAAATAAATAAATAAATAAAAAAAATTAAAGTTTTAAAGTTTTAAATACGTAAATAAAACATAAAAATAATTACAGACGCCGCGCCGCACTTTTTTAAATGTACTCGCATACATTTGTAGGCATGCCTTACGAGTAAGGATGACATCGGGTACCCGGTTCCAGAAATTACCCGGAGACGATTTTAAGATAATTCACCAGTTTAAATTACGCGCTACGTGGTTGCGGTCTTTCCCGCGGAGCGTGCCCGCTGTCTAAAGAGTAACTGGAGTTGACGACAGAGCGCGTTGTAAGCTACCACGTGCTTCCGTCCGTCTCGGCGAGTCGCGCCCATGCCACGAGTGAGTGCAAGAGAGAAAGATTCGGCAATAAATCTTGGACACTGCCCTGTGCGCAGTACGAGATGCGCGTACGATCCAACCAACTCACACTCACAGCTGACTGACAAAGATGGTTGGGTGAAGAAGAAGAATTCGCAATGCAATCATCTTTCAACCGATTCACGAAATTCGTTATCACGACGCATAGGATTGTTATTCCTGGGCTTATGTTCTTTCTTTCCCAGGCTTATCTTGCGACGAGAGCTTCAGCGCGGGATATAGTAGTGAGAGGTTTTCCCACATGAGAAAGAGAGCTAGGCCTAGCCTAGGCCTATGTTTGCATTGTAGGCCTAGCCTAGGCCTACTGCGTCGAGTTTAGGCCTAGACTTACGTTTTTATTACGACATGTAGGCCTAATTGTTTACGTGTGTTTGTGAGCTTGATTTACAAGCTATTAAATCATTTAGTATACCCTCCACGAAGTGTATCGTGTGTATTTTATGTTCCTTTATCCATTACATGTGTCATATATCATTTTACCACATCAGGCTATGCTACGAGAGCAAATAAACAAATGAAACGCGCCATCCGAGTTTTTCGCAAATCCGAGGTGCCCCCGGTCTCATCCAACTCGGATAAGAGAGATCTTACTGTAATTAGATTTATTTAGTTGTCCTCCTTTGTAAATCAGTTTTTATAACTGAATAGGATAGACGTTAGGCCTAAATAAATAAATAAATAAAATAAATGTAGGTTCCACTGTAGGCCTACTGTAGGCCTACATTAGTATCCAGGTCAAGTGTTAGGCCTACCTTTCACAATGTCATACTCTTCGTCTTGAGGCGTAATCTTAAACGAGTGAGGGTCCATCTTGGCAAACGCATATATGAGATGTGTACAGGCGAACGGATCGACATCGGGGCTGGCAAATCTCATGGGAGCCTTGCGGTACACAGCCCAGCCTTCGATGTAGCAGACAACCTTATAAGGGTTGAAACCTGGCCAACAACAAGTACGACATTTAATCACACGTAGATCAATGCAGTGTGGAAAAGGCCAATAGACGATTTGCAAAATCACCAGCGCCCTCTAAATCGTGCACTCAAAGCATTATGGGAGAAAGAATATTTTCACGCTAAATGCCATATGCTCGAGTGTGTAGAGTAGGCTACTGCGTTTCGAACACAGTCAGTACAGTCCGCCACAATCCCAAGCATAGCCTACGACATTTAGCATGTAAATTCTCTTTCTCCCACAATGCTTTGCACGGGAGCGTGCATGCGCAGTTAATTCTGAAAATGCTCTATTGGCTAGTTAAGTTACGACTAGAGAAGGGTTGACAGGTTGGGAAAGCATAAAGCCTGGAGGAGCTTTCCTAACCTGTCAACCCATCTCCAATCTAAACTCTGTAGGGCCTTCCTATGGTATCAATTGTATGTATTTTACATAAAATTATTTTCAATAGCCATAGGCCTAGGTAGGCTAGGCCTAGGCCTCCGCCTACATAATATTTATTTGACTTGCTGGCCATCATGCTATGTTACAAATAAAATAAATTACTACGTGGACGTGGCAATGTAACGCTACGAGAGATATAAATAGCCCTAGGAAGGGTTAAATTGGGAATTTTTAGGTGCGGACCATTTTTTATAAGTACTAGGCCTATAAGGCTAGGCCTAATTGGCATGACCATTTCCTAAAATCACATTCCTACCAGTGAAATCACTATTTTTGGATGAGCGTAGCGAGCGAAGCGAAGATTCCATTTCACTACACTGGAGAAAAAAATCCGGAATGTTTTTTTTCTTTTTTTTGTATTTTTGTCTGTTTGTCCACACGATTCCGGCTAAACCGATACTCCAATTGTGATGAAATTTTCTGGAGGCCTTCGAAATCTCTGAACTTAGAACTACCACGTTTTTTAGCGCAATCGGAAAAGTATTTCTCATGAAAATCGCAATTTTACGATTTTTTTCGATTTTTAAAAAAATTCTTCGACTTATAACACCTAGGCCTACATGCTTTATCCGATTTTAATGATTTTTTCACAGAACCTTTATTTTATGAATTAAGATATTTGTGTGAGATTTGAGCGCAATTGAAAATATATTTCTCATAAAAATCAAAGTTTTACGTTTTTTTTTTTCTTTTTTCAAACAATTCTTTGACTTAAATAATAGGCCTACCTACATGCTTTATCCGATTGTAATGATTTTTTCACAGAACCTTAATTCAATGAATTAATATATTCGTGTTAAATTTGAGCGCAATCGAGAAATTATTTCTTATAAAAATCGCAATTTAACGTTTTTTTTCCTTTTTTTAACAACCTACGATTAATTTTTAAAAAATTAAAAATTAAAATTAATTTTTTATTTAATTTAATTTAATTTTAAAAAATCTTCAACTTAGTAATGATTTTTTCAAAAAATAGAAAATCCGCATAACAAATGGCAACTCAATGCACCAATTACGCTCATCCAACAACGCGGCGGGACTTAAGCGTTTTCCTAGTTTATTCAATGCATGCCTACCAAAAACTTTGTTGCCATAATAGTTCTGTGGCTGCTGCTTGATCTTCGTCTCAAGAGTTTCGACTGAGTTCTGGCTATCTGGGGCCATACTTCTCATGTTGTAAAAGTCCAGCTTCTTGTCGGCAGATTCATGTGCAATCGCATCGTAGGGAGACCCCCCGATGTGCTGATACTCGCGTGATCCTGCCAAATGTAGCTCGGAGTCGAGGTCGGGGTAAGGCCTTTTCTCGACGGCATCGCGCAGCGGAACTCGTTGTGTCGGCGCGCTGAAAACACCAATATGATCAGTTTTAGTGGAAGATAAATGAGAACCCAGGCTACTCTGGTAAAGACTAGACCATTTAGTATTTGTCTGCATAAGAATACAAAACAAAACTGCTAGCCTATTCTAGGCCTAGGCCCTAGGGTGAACACTGAAATATCATTGATATCACCTTTGGGTTTAGGCCTGTAAGCTTAGGCCTACCTAGATATCACGGCACTTATTCGGCTAGGGGGGTCCAACTTTTATACACCTTGTTAACACTGCTATATTGCCTTGTTACTACTTATGTTAAAGGTGTACTTTCGTTAGGTTAGCCGAACTTTCCGCTGGCTACAGTGCGCCGCGCTAGTTCTAGGATATAATCGATAAGAGCGCACCCGAAATTCTTTCCGTTAGGCTACAGTGAATATAATAGTTGGACTCCCCTAGCCGAATAAGTAGGCCTACCGATATCACTGCACCATCACAGAAATAGTGAAGAAGGATTATGTTTTTGCTAATTAGTCAGATGCAAGTGCAACAAAAGATCTTTAGGAAGGTAGGGCCTAGGGCCTAGGCTTAATGCAGCCAAAAACCCACCTATTTTTGGAACTCTTTCGGTTGGTATGGACAGTTTTTGATCAGTAGGTACTTTGGATTTAAAATAGCGACGTTAAAGGTTTTGTAGGTACTTTAGATTTAAAATAGCAACGTTTAAGGTTTTGTAGGTACTTTAGATTCAAAATAGCGACGTTAAAGGTTTTGTAGGTACACATAAAAAAAACTGTCCATACCAACCGAAAGAGTACCCTATTTTTAAGGTAAATGATAGATTTCTTACATGTAGGCCTAGGCCTACGTCGGAGCCCTGGAAAACATTTATTGATTGTTAACATGTGGGCCAAGGCCCTAGCCTAGGCAAGGCGGTACTCTTGTACTTGGCGGGTCCCAACTTTTATAGGCTACACTAACGGAAAGGATTTTGGGTGCTCTATTCTCGAAAATATCCTAGAACTAGCGCGGCGCAGGGTAACCAGCGGAAAGTTCGGCTAACCTTACGAAAGTAGTTTTGTAACGGAAAGGATTTCGGATGCATATGTTTTCATTTTAAAAAAACAAGTGTTGAAAAGTTGGGACCCGCCAAGTACAAGAGTTCCGGCAAGGCTAGCCTAGGCTAGGGCTAAGCCTAGGCCTAGCCTAGGGAATCTAGCCTAGGCCTAGCTAGCCTAGGGAATCTAGCCTAGGGCCTAGGAGTTGTTTCATGACATGCACTGTAACATTGCTTTGTCAGAAGATACTATTCAAGTACCAGCTAGGTTCTTCATGCAGAAATAGCCTAGGCCTAGCCTAGGCCTAGACGAGCCGAAATATGCACCTAGGCCTAGGCCTACATTATAAGCCCATGCATGCCTAGCCTAGCTAGGCTTAGGCTAGGCCTAGCCTAGCCTAGCCTACTAGGCCTAGGCCTAGCCCCTACCCCTTAAACATAACATTTCTTAACGGTTACAAATGGGCCCTTCCGCCCGGTGGCAACCACTCACTCCCCCCAGACCTAATTATTGTCACCCCCCTTCAAAGTTTAAGAATAAGATAAATATTAGTAGGCCTACCACTTCTCTCATTTTCTTGAACACTAAAATTATCGCTCGAGACATTTTTTATGTCAATGTGATTCGCTTGACAATACCAGACGAGGTTGTTTGTTTGTTTTACTTCAAATTTTGAAAGATGGCCGCTGACGGAGGTAAACAGTGTAGCCATAAAAACCACATAAAAATAACTTGAACAAAACAGGACAACAACCTACGAACAACCAATGCTAGACGATGGAGCGGGAGCCACTGAATTTTTTTTCGATTAGGCCTAGGCCTACGCTCTAATTTCACACGAATATATTAATTCATAAAATTAAGGTTCTGTGAAAAAATCATTACAATTATTACAATTACATTTCTTTATTCTATATGAATTCTTAATCTAGTAGGGCATTCTATTATTTTGCATCTACTTTACTTTAACATAAACACTAATCAATCAATCATCACACACATATATATATATATCAATTATATATTATAGACACATTCTACTGTACATCATTGCTGTTTTCTGTGCCATTAGCAATTCTTATCACAATATCATATCAATTATTGCTTTATATCCAATTTTTCTTTATTCTATATGAATTCTTAATCTAGTAGGGCATATTTTGCATCTACTCTACTTTACCATAAACACTAATCAATCAATCAATCATCATATATATACTAGACACATTCTCCTGTACATCATTGCTGTTTTCTGTGCCATCAGCAATTATTATCACAATATCACATCAAAAATTGCTTTATATCCAACTTTTCTTTATTATAATAATATGAGTTCTTAATCTATAGTAGCGCATGCTATTGTTTTGCATCTACTCTACTTTAACATAAACACTGTGTTTATCATTATTAATCAATTAATGAATCATCATATATATAAATATATCAATATTATCAATCATCATACATATCAATATCAATATCCATATCAATTATCATTTATGCTTTATATTCAACTATTCTTTCTTCTAACACTGTGTATATCATTATAATTACTATCACTTTTATTATTAATTATTAATTATAGACTATTCACTTTCTCTGCAAAGAGTTAAACTTGTACACTGTACTAGTCTAAGTGAATAAAAATATCTATCTATCTATCTATCAGATAAAGAATGTAGGTGTTATTAGTCGAAGAAATTTAAAAAATCAAAACCAATCGTAAAATTGGTAAAATTGCGAATTTTCAGGAAAAATAATTTTTCGATTGCGCTCAAATTTCACACGAATATATTATTTCATAAAATTAGGTTCTGTGAAAAAAACATTACAATCGGATAAAGCATGTAGGTGTTTTAAATCTAAAGCTACAATTTAAGTTCAAATTTAAATTTGAAGCGCATTTCTAAAAGAAGTTTTTTTCTGAATTTTTTGTTTATTTTAGATTTTGCTTATCTAAAAAACAGCAATACAATGATATTACATTTCCGGGCAAAACCAAAATTTTCCATTTTAGCATTTTGCAGATGTACATTTCAATCTTCTCTAATAAAGTACCATTTATCCATGAAATGGGGAATTTTTAACTTCTTTAAAAATTCGCCAAAAAAAATTAAAAAAAATGTGGTAGAACGAAAAACTATCATTTACCCGGATTTAAATTCGGAATTTCATGTCCATGATCATGGACGCCATGACTGAGAGGGTTAAGGATGTTAGTTACTACTGGCTACTACTACTACTTCTACTACTACTACTACTACTACTACTAGGGGAGACCGGGGCTAGTTGGCCACGTTTTTACAGTTGGAATTTTAGCAAGGAATCTAATTAAAGAAATGATGATATCTTTCGTAATCATTGCTTCAATCTTTTGCTGCACTTAAAAAAAAATACTTAATTTTTAGTACTTAGTTTAATACAAATAAAACAACAAAAATAACTTGGAAGTGAATTGGCCAATCTGCCCCGTGTCCAGGGGTTGGTTGGCCCAGTACATGGGGCTGGTGGCCAGCACATAGAATATTTCATTTTGTTGTATTGTATATTTAAAAGTGTGAAGGAATTTTTTTTTTTGAAGTGCAACGCAGATTGACAGAAATGATACAGAAGAATAAAATCATTTATTTTCCTTAGATTCCTTCCTAAAATTCTAAATGTAAGTAAGTGGGCCAACAGCCCGGGTCTCCCTAGGTCGTATCAGAAATTCCACTTAACTGCAAAGGCAAGGGTGGGCCAAACCAGCCCCATCACGATTTATACATATTGTTTGCGTTGCTATTAGATCCTACAGTTTTAATTATGTTTTCATACTAAAAATATACCTACAATCAAGGATATGTACAATTAAATTATTACGTTTTTTAGTTATAAATTATTGAAAACGGATGTGGGTGTATAATGAAATACATAGCTGGTTCAAAAGTTACCAAACCAGCTGTCAAAATTCATTTGCTATCAGAAACAGTGCGTAAAACTAGGGTGCTTGAACTTTCACAGCCATCTAAGTAGGAACACGCATGTTCAATTCAAATTTTGGGGGGCCGGCAACGGCCTTTTAGATATCGAGATCTGTCTGGTGGGCCAACCAACACTTGGGCCAACCAGCCCCGGTCTCCCCTACTACTACTACTACTTACTACTACTTACTACTACTTAATTCTACTACTACTACTACTACTACTACTAATACCTACTACAAACACTACTAAATACTACTACTTACTACTACTACTTCACTACTACTACTACTACTACTCTTCTACTACTACACTACTACTACTACTCTTACTACTACTACTACTACTACTACTAATACTACACTCTACGACTACTACTGCTATACTACTACACTAATACTACTACCCTTACTCCTACACAACTAATACTACTACTACTATACTACTACTACTACTACTTCTACTACTACTACTACTTAATGACACTTCGTAAAAGCAGGAGAGGTGGGGGCTTGGTTGTGTATGTAAAACAAACTTTGAATTTCACATTAGTTACTACTAGTTTCAGCTCTTTTGAAGGTTATAGCAGGAAATGTTATTTGGATGGGACTGTCCACGGCTGGTGGCTGTGTAAAGGCCTCCAAAATTATCGAGTTTCGAGTTTTATCGCCGGAGATAGATCAATGTTTAGTGGCGTAGACGATAGCGAGCAGATACTATTTTTGGGGATGTAAATTTGAATTTATTGATAATGATCGAATCAAGTAGAAATGTATAGAATGAATGGCTAGTCATGTTTGAGAGGGTATTTATAATGAAAACAAGGGGGATGCAGGCCTTGGGACCGGAATTACCAAAAACGTGTATAGACATGGTTTGTTAGGGTAAATAGTAAGGTGATGAACGTAGCGTAGTATCTGTAATTGGTGAGGCAAAACAATCTCTGATCATAGAACGTAAATATTGCTTTTGGAATGCGGTAAAGTGGAGGCAGGTAGTAAAAAACATCGGGAAGTCAGATCGTGTTGACAGTTGAAAAAAAAGGTTATAAATGAAAAAAAATTAAGGGAGGAAATACTTAATGTTAAATTGGGAGCAGGTTTATTGCACGTCTATGATCCAAATGATGTATGAAAGATTGTGCAGCAATTAATACATTATATGAGTCTAGTACAATAACAGTGACGTGCAATGACAACATGAAAGAAATGACAAACCCTGGATTACGAGTGTAAATACGGATGTATGTGAAAAGGGATAAAATTATAACAAGTGGAAGCATTCAATGGAATTCATTATAAAGTCGAATATAAGAGGCCTGAGAAATTAGTAAATAAGAAAATAAATCTGCAAAATGAGTTACGTGAAAAACTAAATTGATAACTGTTAAACAAATATGAGGCAAGTATGGAGGGAAATAAATACTGTAATTGGTAAGAAAAAACAAGAATTCTGTAGATGACGTTTATATCTAAACATAGGGCGACTGAGTATACTCGAATGAAAAGCAAAGTAGTTCGCGTGTTTTTAATGAGGGTGTACGTAGATTAAACAGTGTTCTATAAAAAACATGTGATTCACGGAGTGGGTCGAGCTACACATCTCGTTATTTGAAAAGAGCAAAGTTTCAAGAGACGTGGAGAAAAGATATAAAAAGGAGTTGATAGCAAAAAAAGTCCCTGTGAGATGGTATTCGAATGTAAAAGACTTTGCAATTATGTGCTGGAAGTATTAGCCCTGTTAAATTGCCCATCTCTTGAACCTGTCTTCTCGTGGGGTTGATGTCCGCTCCCATTAAAGAGCTCGATTGTTAGAAACTGGTTACAAAAATGGCGATCACAAAGATTCTCTAACTAAGAACTATTCTTATTTCGCCGTAACTTAGGAAAATAAATGGAACGGTACGTGGAGATTTGCTAATTAAATACCTAACATGATTTAAATAATAGATACAAAACAATATCAGGGTACCAAAAAGGGAAAAGTACAGGGAAAAACTGATGACGACTTCGCAGATATTGTAAAGGGGGCGTTAAACAACAACCTTAATGGTTTTAACAATTTTTATTAGATTTCAGCAAAGCTTTCGACACGTTGTTGCACAAACGATTATGCATGCTTTAGATAAAGTGGGAATATCGGGGCCATCATTAGACTGGTTTCAAGATTATCTTTGAAACAGATTGCATGGCGTTAAAGCAATAATGTTCTAAAAAAAATGTTGAAATCACGTACAGGAGTTCCACAGGGATCTATCTGGGCCCTTTGCTTTACCTCATTATGTGAATGGACATGTTAAAGGAAGTAAAGGATTGCTTTGCATTTGTACCGCTGACGACCAGCCGCTGTGATAGTTCACAAAAATCTAGAAATTGCTAAAAAGCTAGTGCAGCGTGGATTTTATAAATTGTTGAGATGGGCTCACGATCATGGTCTAACAATTAATTTTAAGAAACCAAAAAGTGATTATATACACACTACCTTTATGTCCCATCAGAAAATAGAAATTGGTTTCATTTTTTCAAAACGCCTGTGATGCAAATCATGAACGGGATTACCGTCAATAAATGATAATTGTAGTGAAAAAGGTTACCTAGAAAATGTAACAGAATTTACGTATTTAGGGGTCATAATGAGACACAATTTAAATGGAGTTTTCATATTGAGAAATTAGTAATCGGCTTTAGATCAGCTGTGTAGAGTATTAAAACTCTAAAGACAATGTCAAGGGGGGTGTTTTAAAAAGTTGTCTATCACGCTCTTGTAGAGTCATAATAGGATGGCTACTAGCATGGGGTGCTACATCCGGTACATAATGTGCCAAGATATTGTAAACATTCAGAAACGATTTTAAGATCCATGTATCTCACAAGTATGACATAATGCTAATGTTAGGTTTAAGTGCTGTAAATGAAACTACATGAATATATGATACTAACGAATAACTATTTGACAAAGAGATTACTTAGCGGTGACGCAACATAATACGTATACAAGAAATAGAGATAGATTTTAATTACCGGCAAACCGATACAACACTTTGGAGTACTAGGAAAGAAAAATTATTGTACCTAAAGTCTTAAATACCTTACCTGACAATTTTAAAATCATTAAAATCTATGATGAGGGTGACAGAGGAAAATAAAAGAATGGATAAAAAAAAGGGAATGAATTTATGTCTATGATTTGTCTTTGTTTTTGTTTTTGCAGTTATGTACTCTTTGGTGGGGGGTGGTTATATGTAAGATAATGTTCCTTATATTGTATACTATTGTGTTTATGTTACTCTTTAGTTTGAGAATGTTTTTCATTTTTGGTTATCTGAATTATGTATCACGACAAAATGAGAGTCAGAGATATTGTTCTATATGTTTTGTTGTTAAAGAGACTTCTGCAGGACAATCTACGCGAAGTAGTTTTGCGGGTCTGAAATGCTTTGTATTTTGTATTTTTCCAAATAAAGAACAATTCAAAAAAAAACAATTCAAAAAACTACTATTACTTCTACGACGACGTGACTACTACTACTAAGACGTACTATACGTACGACTACTACTACTACTACTACTACTACTACTACTACTACTACTACTACTGTACGACTACTACACTACTACTACTACTACTACGACTACTACTACGATCACTACTACTATAACTACTACTACTACTTATACTACTACTCCTAATACTACTACTACCACTACTCCTACTACCAACTACTACTATAATTACTAATACTATACTACTACTACTATACTACTAATACTATCTGAATCTAATCTATTATCTGAATTTATTGTATCACGACAAAAATGAGAGTCAGGAGATATTGTTTATATATGTTTTGTTGTTAAAGAGATCTGCAGACAAGCTACGTAAGTAGTTTTGCGAGAGTCTGAAATGCTGTATTTTGTATTTTTTCCAAATAAAGAACATTTCAAAAAAAAAAAAAAAAAAAAAAAAACTTCTCACCTACTACTACTACACTACTACTACTACTACTACTACTAACTACTACTACTACTACTACTACCACACTATACTACTACTACTACTAATACTATACTATACTACTACTACTACTAATACTACTACTACTTCTAACTACTAACTACTACTACTACTACTACTACTACTAACTACTACTACTACTACTACTACTTACTGTGAGGAGTTCCGGCTGAGTCGTACGATACAACTATGAAGGAGAGAGCTTGATGATTACGAATAACATGTGGTGACTGCTATGAGCAAAACCGTCTGAAGAGTTAAATGAGAAGTTGAAAGACAAAGATGAGGTGATTGATGACTTGACTGCGAGGCTTAAGATAATGGAACAGTTACAGCAGAAAATGCAATTAGAGTTTACGGGTGTTCAGGTAAATAATGGTGAGAAAACGTTGCAATCAATGTGTCTAAATGCTGCCAAACTAAATGTCTATTGATATGACATGAGGCTGACATCGAGGCTGTGCATCGTTCGCCTGCTAAACGCGATAATATACCTTAACATTATTGTCGGGAATTCGCTTCAAGGAAGAACGAGACGAGTTTATTTACCAAAAAACATTGAAATCATCATAATAAGGATCTCGTTGAGAATGGCGGTGATTATCGTGTTACGGTAAACGAAAACCTTAGCCATATACAAAGTCCTGTTCTGGAAGGCGGAAAAATGTGCCAAGGAAAATGGCTACAAATATGTATGGTTTAAGTTCGGCAAAAGATTGGTTGAAAAAAGGTGAGAAGGAGTGCAGTCAGCAAAAATAAAAAAAAAAAATATCCCCAAAAAAGAGATAGCGACTTGGACAAGATTGTGAAGTAGTTGACTGCACTACACCAGTGCGTATTTACTGTTTGATAATACTATTCTATTCCAATGGCAGAAGATGAGTGTATGTTTACATTATTAGACAGCAGTGATGACATTTGATATAGGCGTTGGACCGGTTGGACTCGGTGATGACAGCAAATTCAGTGATGTGTGTTGAGTAAAGCAGTGTTTGTACAACGCTTTATTATCAATATTAGGTCAATGAGAAAGGAATTATGATGAATTGATATAAAACTAGTTCAAAATGCAATTCAATAATTAGATATTATAATATGGGTGAATAAATATCAAGATGATGAAATACATTCTCTTCAACTTGAGGGATACGAAAGTTTACGACACTTCGTAAAGCAGGAAGAGGGGGGGCTTGGTTGTGTATGGAAAACAAACTTGAATTCACATTCACACTTACTATGTTTCAGCTATTTTGAAGGTATAACAGGAAATGTCTATTTTGGATGGGACTGTCCACACGGCTGGTGGCTGTGTACAGGCCTCAAATTATCGAGTCGAGTTTTGTCGCGGAGATAGATCAATTGGTAGTGGGCGTGTACGATAAGGAGCAGATACTATGTTTGGGGTGATGTAATTGAATTTATTTGAGTAATGCATCTCGAATCAAGTAGAAATGTTATGAATGTACATGGCTAGTCATGGTTTGAGAGGTGATTTATAATGAAACAAGGGTGGATTGTCAGGCTGACGAATACAAAAAACGTGTCTGTAGGACCATGGTTCGGTAGGGTAAATCGTAAGTGTGATGACGTAGTATCGGTAATTGGTGACGTCAACAATCTCTCTGATCATTACGTAATATTGCTTGGAATCGGTAAAGTGGAGGCAGGTAGTAAAAAACATCGGAAGTCTGATCGTCCGTGACAGTGAAAAAAAAGGTTTATAAATGAAAAAAAAAGTTAAGGAGGAAATACTTAAGTAAAATTGGAGCAGTTATGCACGTCTTGATCCAAATGTACTGGATGAAAAGATTGTGCAGCAATTTAATACCTTATATCAGGCTAGTACAAAATAACAGGACGTGCAATGACAAAATGAAAAGAAATAACAAACCCGGATTACGAGGGAAATTAAGGCTGATATGTTGTAAAAGGGATAAAATTATAAGTTTATAAAGATGAATATAGAGGCTTGAGAAATTTAGTAAATAAGAGATAAATACTGCAAAATTGAGTTACTTGAAAAAACTAAAATTTGATAACGCTAAACAAAATATGAGGAAAGTATGGAGGGAAATAAATACTGTAATGGTAAGAAAAACAACGAATTTGTAGATGACGTTATATCCACCACATATGGGCACTGAGTATACTCGAATGAAAATAGCAAATGAGGTAGCCGATGGTTTTTAATGAGGTGTACGTAGTATTAACATGATTGTTCTAAAAAACATGTGATTCACAGAGTGGTCGGAAGCTACACAATACTCTTATTTGAAAAGAGCCAAGTTCAAGAGAGTGGAAAAGATAATAAAGAGTTGATAGCAAAAAAGTGTTGGTCTCGGTGCATGATTGGTATCAGTATATGAAGGACTTGCAATTAGTGCTGGAAGTATTAGCCCTGTTAATTAGCCCATTCTCTTGAACCTGCCTTCTCGTGGGTTGGGTCCCGCTCCCATTAAGCGCTGAGTTAGACCTGTTTACAAACAATACGATCACCAAAGATTTCTCTAAAACTATAGACCTATTTTAATATTTTGCAGTCAATAGGGAAAAAATGGAACGGTACGTGGCAGATTGCTAATTAAATACCTAAAGATTTTTAAAATAATTGATACAAAACAATATGGTGGGGGATACCAAAAGGGAAAAAGTTACAGGGAAACTGCCTTGGACTATTTGCAGATATTGTAAAGGGGGGCGTTTTTTAAAACAAACAACCTTAATGTTTTAACAATTTTTTAGATTTCAGCAAAGCTTTCGATAAGTTGTTGCAAACAAACGGAATTGCATGCTTTTGGATATAGTGGGAATATCAGGGTTGCCCATCATTATTTTTGATGGTTCAAGATTATCTTTCAAAACAGTGCAGGCTGTTAAAGTCAATAATGTTCTAAGCAAAAATGTGAAATCACGTCACAGGAGTTCCACAGGGATCGATTCTGGGCCTTTGCTTTACCCATTAGTGAATGACATGTCAAAGGAATAAAGAATTGCTTTGCATTTTGTACGCTGGACGATACAGCGATGGGATAGTCACAAAAATCTAGAATTGCATGTAAAAGCTATTGCAGCGGTAGATTTTACAAAATTGTTGAGATGGGCTTCACGATAATGGTCTAACAATTAATTTTAAGAAAACCAAAGTGATCTATATACACACTCCCTTTATGTCCCATCAGAAAATAGAAATGTGTTTCCATGAAAAACGCTGTTTTGCATGTCAAAATATAGAAGGGATTACTGTGCCATAAATGACTAATTGATGTGTAAAGATACCTAGAAAACGTAACAGAATTTACGATTTAGGTGTCAGAAAGAATCACAATTTCAAATGGGTTTCATATTGAGTAAATTATGTAATTCGGCTGTAGATCAGCTGTATATATTAAAAACGCTAAAGCATATGCAAGGGGCGGGTGTTTTAAAAGTTGTCTATCACGCTCTGTAGAGTCTATAATTAGGGTATGGCTTACTAGCATGGGGCGCTACATCCGGTAATATTATGTGCAAGATATTGTTAAATTTCAGAAACGTATTTTTTAAGATCATGTATCCTCAACAAGTATGACATAAATAGTAAGTAGTCTAAGTTTTTGTACAGAATACATGAATACATGATACTAACGAATAACTATTTGACAAGGATTGCCTTAGCGTGAGCAACATACATACGATAAAAGAAAGAAAAGAGATAGATTTTTAATACCGGCAACCAGTTACAAAACACTTATGGAGATCAGGAAAGAAAAATTATTGTACCTAAATATTTAAATACCTTACCTGACAATTTAAAATCATTAAAAATCTGATGAATGAGGTGAGAGGAAAAAAAAAGACGGGATTATAAATAGGAATGAATAATATATTGTCTATGTTGTTTTTCCTTTGGTTTTTGTAAGTTATGTAACTCTTGGTGGGGTGGTTATGTGGTAGTATAATGTTTTTAATATTGTATACTATTTTGTTGTTACTCTTAGTTTTAGACAATTTTTTCATTTTGTATATGAATTTATTGTATCACGACCAAAGAGAGTCAGAGATATTGTTTATATATCTTTGTGTTAAAGGAGACTCTGCAGACAAGTACGTAAGTAGATTTTTGCGGAGTCTGGAAATTGTTGTATTTTGTATTTTTCCCAAATAAAGAACAATTCAAAAAAAAAAAAAAATAATACTACTACTACTACTACTCACTACGAAACTACACATAAGAGACTACTACTACTATTACTACGACTACTACTACTACCACTAGTACTAATAATACTAATACTACTACTACTAGTACTACTACACTGCTACTACTACTACTACTACTACTACCACTACTACTACTACTACTACTACTACTGAGAAATACTATAAATAAAGACCTTGATAAAGCGAAAAGTAATTTTTATAAAATTGCGATTTGCTAGGTGTAAAAATAGCATTAGGAAAACATGGAAAACAATATCAATTGTGTATTGGTAAGAAGCAAAAAAACGCTCCTGACGAGTATATCAAAGTATAGGAGAAGAGTCTGACGCTAATTTTTTTGTAAATATAGTTGATGGTTTGTTAATTCCTGTTCGGATGAGGTGGAGGCTATAAAACACGACTGTGGCAATAGAGACAGCCACTGCTTGTTGATGATAATGCCTTACAATCTATGTATTAAAAAAGCACTCCCAAAAACACATAAGTGAATTAAATCAATCTAAACAGTAATAAAGGTACGGGCATTGATTAGGATTAGAAATGAGTGACATTAAATTAATTTGATCAAAATAAGTCCAATTATTGCACATTAGTTAATCAAATATTGAAATACCAAGATGATACCGAAGGTTTAAAAATATCGATTTGAGGCCCGATTAACAAGAACTGTGATCATATGGCATAACAAGTATAGACCGATTGCGATACTTGACCCCGTCAATGAAAAAATTATGGAAAGGTATCTAGCTGATCAACTTATTTCCTATATGACAAAACTTTAATATATTTGATCCGACGTCAATATGGTTTTCAAAAAAACAAAAGCACAGGGAGTCTTCTGGTGATTTTTCCGACCTAGTTTTCAATGCCATTAAATAAAAATTGCATGGGGGTGTAATTTTTCTAGACGTTTTAAACGCGTTGGGACACCTTACTTCATAGCAGACTGCTGAATGCTCTTAAAAAAAATGGAATACGAGGGGCCACTACTAGAATTATTTAGAAATATTTGTCAGAAAGAGGTGGGACTGTTAAAATATCAACATTATTAGTAAATTAAACAAAAGTTCATCTGGTGTTGCCCCAAGGCTCCATTTAGGTCCATTATTCTATCTTGTTTATGTTAATGACATGTTAAAGTGTCAAAAGATTGTTATATTCTCTTTATGCTGGACGATACGGTAATTGTTGCTATTCATAGGGAGTATTGAAATGTAAACAAAATGCGCCAATTGACTCTTTTGAATATTAAGATGGTCCAATTGATAATGGTCAACTATCAATTATAAAAAAAACAAAAGGTATGGCATATTTCCATTCACCTTACACTAGCTGTTAAAAAATAAAACATTTATTTTCAATAATTGATGCTGCCTACACAGAAACTTCCGAAAAGGGTTGTGTTTCGAGTGATGATGACTCATGCGGGTGCCAAAAGTGTTAGATTAATACATTCGAACACATAGATCTAGGAGTGATAATTGATGGAAATTTTAAATGGGACAAACCAATA
Organism: Sweltsa coloradensis; assembly: GCA_024449915.1. Lineage (NCBI taxonomy): Eukaryota > Metazoa > Arthropoda > Insecta > Plecoptera > Chloroperlidae > Sweltsa > Sweltsa coloradensis. Next base: position 21,867 of record JAMZAV010004702.1, on the reverse strand, counting down.
TAAATAAGTTAAGCCAGCAAAATTAAGGTCAACCTTGCTACAGTATACGGGTTCTTAAAACCATATTAAGTACTAGCGTTTTGGTTACGGTGTATTATGCATCGGCAGGGAATCTTGAATACGATACGGAATATTGTTCATGGGGAAATTGCTACGGCTTCACATAAAAAGGTGGAATAATTTACAAAAGGTCAATTTGGAGGGTAATTTGTTGGAGAAAGAACTAGTGAGTTTTTTAACAGCTTCAAAAAAAAAAATCACTTGGCATGTTTATGTTTTTATGGGTCACTAATTACTTCCTCATCAGAGTAAAAATAGCTGTATCTCACTCATGACCATAAAACAAGAAATAAGAGACGATTATTGATACCTAGTGACATTTATAACAGGTACGGAGAACAACAGAAAAGCTACCTAGGCCGTCCTGTTCAATAAATTGCCAGAAGACCATAAAGCAACTAACAAAATGGTTGTGAAATAAAAAAACAAATAAGAAAGGGTTATTAGAAAAATGAGATATAGGAACCTAGGTATTTTGTATGGTAGATTTGAATTACTAAATTTGATTGGTTGTGTTATAAAACCTGTTGGATGAAATGTAAAATTTTTTGTTTTGTTTCAATAGAAGAGTCAAGACTTAACAAAATGTTGAAAAAATGTAATAACAAATTACCCACAGACAAGCTACTACGTTAGCATTTGTTGGGGTTTGTCAATTCTGTATTTGTAATTTTTGATCAATAAAAGTTTCTAAAAAAAAAATAAAAAAAACTACTACTACTACTACTACTACCTCACTACTCTTTACACTATACTTCTTACTACTACTACATATACTACTTAATCTAACTACTACTACTACTACTACTAACTACTACGACTATACTACTAACTACTACTACTACTACTACTATATACTTATACTATACTACTTACTACACTACTACTACTATACTAATACTACTACACTACTACTGCTACTTCTACTTCTAGGGGGTTCTTGACTCCGGCGAGACGGTTTATTCTAGTGAGCTCTACGCTATCGGTGTTATTTGCGCGTATCTGTGGTGTAATCTACGCGAAGTGAAATGGTGGCTGTGCATGGGTGATTGTTACCCAGGCTGGGGACATTAGCAGAAGTAGGGGTGCGATGTAAGAGGCATTTGCATTTGCGCCGTCAATAAGTGCAGATACTTACCGTTCTATGTCCCCCCCCCCCCCCCCCTAAAACCAGAAAATCGGGTGGCGTTGTGAAACGTGCAAAGGGAAAGAGGGTGAGTTAAGAAAAAGTTGGACCTGGAGGCATTCGAAAACACTTGCGGAGCTATAAGAGAGACAATTGAGAAAAAGTCAACAATTTCTGTCCGAGCGTACGACGAGATGTGTGAAATTTGAAGAAACCAATGCAGCAGCAGTAGCCGGATGAAGAAAACTATTTTACTATTTAGTTGGGAAAAGTCAAGGAAAGAGATGAAACAAATAAAATCTAACCTGCGCGGCTAAAATCATCTTGAACAGTACGGGAGAAACTGCAAAATATAGAGATAGCGAGGTGGAAGTCCGGAAAGATGAGTGCCTTGAAAGCATGTTGCTGACGTCGCGTAGTAAACTCGGCATAAGTCTTCAGTGAAGAGGGACATCGACGCCGTCCATCGCCTTCCAGCTAGAGATGGTAAAATACCACCTAAATTGTACAGTTTATGTCAAGTAAGAAAAGAAATGAGTTTATTTCGAATAATAAAAATAAAGTTAAAATTCCAAACAGCGACTAATGCAAAAGGGCAAACAAGGAAAGAATCGTATCCAACGAGAACCTAACTACATACTACAAATATTTATATGGCAAGCAAATCCGTCGCCAAAGAAAAAGGGTTACAAGTACGTAAAGCAGGTTAGAAAGACGAGAACAGCCAAGTCATTGTAGTGCAGCCTGTGGATATAGAGATAAACTGGTCCGTTGGTCTAGCATCGCTATCTAGTGAGTATTTTGTTTGTTGTACGTTTAAACCCCGCAATGGCAGACGCGTTCGAGAACAACTTGTCTTACGTTAGAGGAACAAAGTTCATACATGTGATCGATAACGCGGTAAATGCGTTTCAAATATTTGTTTGTGTTAATTTTAACATCCGGTCTTTCCGAAAACATTTGTGGAACTCACTGAATATAGCACCGTTTAATGATGTTAGTAGACGTCATATCTTAAGTGAAGGAATAATTAATCAACATGAGATACATTTGTACTCTATTGGACGGATATAGTGTGTTTCATGCTCTCCGCGACCAATGTACGAGTTGGAAGGAGTCATGTATACGTTGAAAGATGGCTACAAGTTATAAATGTGAGAACTCATTTTTAATTCGTTTGAAGGCTGAACGGCACTATTACAATAGATGAATAAAAACTTATTTATTTGCGAATTATACAGACCGCCTAGCAATAACATTAAATGACTTTTACACAGAGATTGGACTTGTTTCCTGATGTTGGGGATAACGTGCAAATATTTATACCTAGGTGATATTAATTTAAAATTTGCTGGATACAAATGCGTAGTGGAACAATATGAGACACATAATGTCAAAAATATGAATGAGAGCGTTGCACTACCGGTTGAAACAAGGGTTGAGAGCAGGCTCAATTGTTTTACAGCAACATGCATCGAGTCATAGCTATGTGCGATTGCAAGATCAAACTTTAGAGGCACTTCGGCAATTTTGCAAACAAAAATATCAGACCACTATAGAATAAGCTAGGATGAACAAAATTTATTACCGTATCATGCATTGGAAAATGCAAAATTGAGTCAAAAGTCATTAATGATAGAAAGTGACAACGCTTTAAAGAAGTTGATTGGGGTAAATTAAAATAATTGCGTTGGGCGCCCGGGCGAGGGCGGCCAAGTGAAGCGATATAACAAGATAATGATATTTTTAAACGTGTCTAGATGACACTGAGGAAATAAGAGTTAGTATCACTTTGAAGCATAGGAATGGAAACCCTTGGGTAACTATGGATTGAAAAATTTAATGAAAGAAAGGGATAAGTGGTTTCGAAGATGGAAACGCTCAAAAACAATATAATACAGAAATGTAAAGCAACTGAGAAAACTATAAAATAAAGACCTTGATAAAGCGAAAAGTAATTTTTATAAATTGCGATTGCAGGTGTAAAGATAGCATAAAGGAAACTGGAAAACAATCAAATTGTGCTATTGGTAAGAAGCAAAAAAACGCTCCTGACGAGAGTTCATATCAATAGTATATGGAGCAAGAGCTTTGACGCTCATAATATAGTTGATGCGTTTTGTTAATGCCTTTTCGGATGAGGTGGAGGCTAATAAACACGACTGTGCAATAGAGACAGCCCACTGCTGTGATGATAATGCCTTACAATTCTATTATTTAAAAAGCTTACTCCCAAAACAATAAGTGATATTATACTCAATCTAAACAGTAATAAAGGTCCGGGCATCTGATAGGATTCGAATGAGTGACATTAAATTAATTTCTGATCAAAATAAGTCCAATTATGCACATTTAGTGAATCAAATATTTAAATACAAGATGATACCGGGGAAGGTTTAAAATATCGATTTTGAGGCGATTTACAAGAACGGTGATCATATGGCATTTAACAATATAGACCGATTGCGATACTGCCGTCAATTGAAAAAAAAAAATTTATGAAAGGTATTAGCTGATCAACTTATTCCTATTGACAAACTTTAATATAATTGATCGACGTCTAATATGGTTTTCAAAAATAAACAAAAGCACTGGGAGTCTTCTGGACTGATTTTTCCGACCTAGTTTCAATGCAGTACATAAAAATTTGCATGTGCGGGGTAATTTTTATAGACTTTTCTAAAGCGTTTGACACCTTACTTCATAGTAGACTGCTGAATGCTCTTAGAAAATTGGAAATACGAGGGCCACTACTAGAATAAGATTAGAAATTATTGTCAGAAAGAGGGTTGACTGTTAAATATCAACATTATTTAGTAAATAAACAAAAGTTCATCTGGTGTGCCCCAAGGGCTCTATTAGGTCCATTATTATATCTTGTTTATGTAATGACATGTTAAAGATGAGTCAAAGAGTTATATTTTCTTATGCTGACGATACTGTATTGTATGCTATTTCATACCGAGTATTTGAATTGTAACCAAAAGCCTCCAAATTGACTTTTGAAATTTTAAGGATGGTCCCATGATAATGGTTAACTATCAATTATAAAAAAACAAAGGTCATGCATATTCATTCCACCTTACACTCTGTTAAAAAAATTTAAACATTATTTTCCATAATTATGCCTGACCTACACAGAAAACTTCGAAAGGGTTGTGTTTCGAGTGATGATGACTCATGCGGGTGCCAAAGTGTTAGATAATACATTCGAACACCATATATCTAAGGAGTGATAATTGATGGAAAATTTTAAATGGGACAAACATATAAATAAGTTAAGCAGCAAATTAAGGTCAACCTTGTACAGTATAAGTGTTCTTAAACCATAATGTAAGTCTTACCGTTTGGTACGGGTATTATGCACTGGCAGAAATCTAATACGATACGTAATATTGTCATGGGGACAGGCTACGGCTTCTTACATAAAAAAGGTGGAAAATTTACAAAGGTCAATTTGGAGGGTAATTTTGGGAGAAAGAACAAGTGAGTTTTCCCAGCTTAAAACTGCATTTATGTTTTATGGTCACTAAATACTTCTCATCAGAGTACAAAGCTGTATCTCATCATGACCATAAAAAACAAAGAAATAAGTTACGATTATGATACCTAGTGACATTATAAACAGGTACGGAGAACAAACAGAAAAGCTACCTAGGCCGTCCTTGTTTCACTAAATGCAGAAGACCTAAAGCAACTAACTATGAAATGCGTGTGAAATAAAAAAACAAATAAGGAAAAATGGTATTAGAAAATGAGAGATAGAACCTAAAGGTGTATATTTGTATGGTAGATTTGAATTACTAATATTTGAATTTGTGTGTTGTTGATACTTTGTTGATGAAATGTAATAATTTTTGTTGTTCAATACGAAGAGTCAAGACTTAACAAAAGTTGTAAAAATTGTAATAACAAATTACCCCACAGACAAGTACTGCGTAGCTTGTGGGTTGTCAATTCTGATTGTAATTTGATCAATAAAAGTTTTCTAAAAAAAAAAAAAAAAAAAAACTATTACTAACTACTAATTACTACTACCACTACTACTACTACTAACCACAACTACTACTACTACTACTACTCTACTACTACTACGACTACTACTACTACTACTATCTACTACTAATACTACTACTATACTACTACTACTACTAATACTTACTACTACTACTACTATACTACTACTGACTGTACGAAGTCATATCAACGTAATGGAGAAGAGCTTATGACGCCTCATAATATAGTTGATGGTTTTGTAATCCTTTCGATGAGGTGGAGGCTATTAAAACACGACTGTGACAAATAGAGACGCCACTTGTGCTTGTGATGATAATGCCGTACAATCTATGTACTTTAAAAAAGCTACTCCCAAAACAATAAGTGACAGTATATCAATCTAAACAGTAATAAAGGTCCGTGCATGATAGGGATTAGAATGAGTGACATTAAATTAATTTCTGATCAAATAAGTCCAATTATTGCACATTTAGTTAACAAAATTTAAATACAAGATGATGACCGGGAAGGTTTAAAAAATATCGATTTGAGGCCGATTTACAAAGCGGTGATCATATGGCATTTAACAATTATAGACCGATTGCGATACTGCCGTCAATTGAAAAAATTATGAAAAGGTATCTAGCTGATCAACCATTCCTATATGACCAAACTTTTAATTATAATGATCGACGTCAAATGTTTTTTCAAAAAAACAAAAGCACAGGGAGTCTCTGGCTGATTTTTCCGACTAGTTTTCAATGCATTAAATAAAAAATTTGCATTGGGGGGGTAATGTTTATAGGACTCGCCTAAAGCGTTTGACACTTACTCATAGCAGACTGCTGAAGCTCTTAAAAAAATGGAATGCGAGGGCCACTACTAGAATTATTTAGAAATTATTGTCAGAAAGACGTGTGAACTGTTAAATATCAAACATATTTTACGTAATTAACAAAAGTTTCATTTTCGGGTGGTGCCCCAAGGCTCCATTTTAGGTCCATTATTATATATTGTTTATGTAAGACATGTTTAAAGTTGGTCAAGATTGTGCTATTTTTCTTTATGATGACTGAACGGTAATTGTGCTATCATAGGGGGGGGGAGTATTTGTGAAATTGTAAACAAAATGCTCCAAATTGACTTTTGAATTTTAAGATGGTGCCCATGATAAGTCTAACTATCAATTATAAAAAAACAAGGTCATGCATTATTCATTCACCTTACACTAGTGTTTAAAAAAACAAACATATTTTCCATCAATTATGCCCTCTGCCTAACAGAAAACTTCCGAAAAGGGTGTGTTTCGAGTGATGAGACTCATGCGGGATGCAAAAGGTTTAGATTAATACATTCGAACACATATATCTAGGCGTGATAATGATGGAAATTTAAATGGGAAAACATAAAATAAGTAAGCAGCAAATTAAGGTCAACCTTGCTACAGTATACGTTGTTCTTCAAACCATATGTAAGTACTAGCGTTTTGGTTACGGTGTATTATGGCACTGGCAGAATCTTTAATACGATACGGAATATTGTCATGGGGGACATTGCTACGGGCTCTACATAAAAAAGGTGGAAATTTACAAAGGTCAATTTGGAGGGTAATTTTGGAGAAAGAATAGTGAGTTAAACAGCTTTCAAAACTGATTTTTATGGTTGTTATGAGTCCTAATTATTCTCATCAGAGTACAAAGCTGTATCTCATTCATGACCATAAAACAAGAAAATAAGTTACATATTGATACCTAGTGCACATTATAAACAGGTACGGAGAACAACAGAAAAACGACCTTAGTGCGTCCTTGTCAATCAATTGCCAGAAGACCTAAAGCAACTAACAAAATGGTGTGAAATAAAAAAACAAATAAGGAAATGGTTATAGAAAATGAGATATAGAATTGGCCTTAATGTGGTATTTTGTATGTGTAGATTTGAATTACTAAATATTTGATTGTGTGGGTTAAACTTTGTTGATGAACGTAATAATTTTTTTTTGTTTCAATACGAAGAGTCAAGACTACAAAATGTTGTAAAAATGTAATAACAAATTACCCACAGAAAAGCTACTACGTAGCTTTGTGGGGTTTGTCAAGTCTGATTTGAATTTTGATCTAATAAAAGTTTCTAAAAAAAAAAAAAAAAAAAAAAAAAAAAACTACTATACTACTACCATTAACTTATTTTCTATATATGAACAAACTTAATATAATTTGATCGACGTCAATCAATATGGTTTCAAAAAAACAAAAACGCACAGGGAAGGTCATTCCTGGCTGATTTTTCCGACCTAAGTTTTCAATGAATAAATAAATTTGCATGTGGGGTAATTGTTATAGACTTTTCAAAAGTGTTGACACCTTACTTCATAAGTAGAATGCTGAATGCTCTTAGGAAAATTGGAATACGAGGGCCACTACTAGAATTATTTAGGAAAATATTTGTCAGAAAGACGTGTGGACGTTAAATATCAACATTCATTTTAGTAAAGTAACAAAAGTTTCATCGTGTGCCCCAGGCTCCATTTTAGAGGTACCATTATTATATCGTGTTTATGTTAATGACATGTTAAAGTTGTCAAAGATTGTTATATTTTTCTTTATGCTGACGATACGTAATTGTTGCTATTCATAGAGTATTTGAATTGTAAACAAATGCTCAAATTTACTTTTTGAATATTTTAAGATAGGGCCCATGATAATGGTGCTGACTATCAATATAAAAAAAAAACAAAGGTAATGCATATTCATTCACCTTACACAAGTGTTAAAAAATTTAAAACATTATTTCCATAAATTATGCCTTGCCTAACAGAAACTCCCGAAAGGGTTACGTTTCGAAGTGATGTAGGACTCATGCGGGTGCCAAAAGTGTTTAATAATACATCGAACACATTATATCTAGGAGTGATAATTGATGGAAATTTAAAAATGGGGACAAAAATATAAATAAGTTAAGCAAGCACATTAAGGTCAACCTTGTACCAGTATTACGTGTCTGAAACCATATGTAAGTACTTAGCGTTTGGTTCGGGTATTATGCACTGGCAGAATCTTAATACGATACGGGAATATTGTCATGGGGGACAAGTCGCGCTTACGCGCGGCTGAAAGCCGCTGGCGCGGAGGCTTGGAAAACTCGTACCTGGAATGCTCGTAGTTTGAAAAACTCGTTGCCTCGGAACAAACTCGAAAATCGCGCCGAGTAGGCCGCAAGCGGGTTAGTTTGCGGGTCAAGTTTGTCGTTAATCCGAAGACTTTGGAGAAATTTGTTTTCCGGCACACTTTTGGTTCGGTCGCCTGACCCTGCCCCCGTTCGAAGTAACGTGGAATATTTTTTTCGATATCAATTGATTATTACGCAAATTGTAAATTCCGGACGACAAATTTTCCGGGAACGCTTTCCGGCCCGGTAACAGAAAATTTTTTGGTCTTCGTCCGCTTGGACGAAAAAATGCCCGAGCTACTAAAGGCCTCCGTCGGGCAACTTTCAAGTTGTCAAAGTCTAAGCACATCGCGCGGTTCCGTTACGAGTCCGAGATGGACCCAATCGGACGATAATGTGCCATTTTTAAAAATCAATAACATATTTTACGGGACGCTTTCCGGTACGTCCAAAATAGATCCTCGAACGGCCCACGGTTCCGTTATAGAGCCAAAAATGGGACCGGTCGTACAATTGACCTTCGTAAAAATCCGGGGGACATGGGGTTTTCCGGGTTCGTATTTACGGTACGTCTAAATCTTCTCTGCGTCCGCCCGCGGATCCGTAGAGCCCGAGAGTACCGGATCGGCTCGATACTGCGCCTATCGTAAAAATCCTCGACTTCATAAGTTTTTCCGTGACACTTTACGGTTACGTTCAAAAATATGCGCCTCGGACCGCCCGGTTCCGTAGAGCCCAAAATGGACCCGTTCTTGATATTATTGCGCATTTCGTTAAAAATCCGCGGACAAAAGTTTTTCCGGACGCTTTTTCGGTACGTAAGCTGTAAACATATGATCCTTGAATTCCGGGTTCCGTTAGAGGCCAAAATTAAACGGTCGCCCAATTATTGCGCCTTTTGTTAATATCCGGGACAAAGGTTTTTCCAAGACGCTTTTCGGTACGTCCAAAACATGCACCTCGTCCGCCTGGTCCGTAGAGCCGAGATGAACCCGATCTGACTGTAATTGTGAAAATATAAAAAAAAAACAATGCTTACCCCAATAGGACCAAAACCACATTTTGAGAAATTTTACAACAAAATGTTTTTGGCCACGTTCAAATGAAAAGTTTTTCGGGGTCGTTGCTATTGACGCGGCCCTCTGGGTTTTACGTCATCGGAAGGAAAAATTGAATAAAAATTTTGTGAATGCCCCAGAATGCTCGATCACTGTTTTGGACTAAAAAATAACCCCTTTGTTGTATTCTTTGATATTGAGAGAGGTACTCAAAACTGTGCATTTTCCTCCCCCCCCCCCTCTCCCTTCCTGCCGTAACTGATTGTGAATATGGTTGTGGCCGCATGTCATGCTTGACTGGGCTACCCTTCTAGTGAAATTTATGCCTAATTGGCGGATAACAGGAATGTCCAAAATACCCCCATACATGGTCATCGAGTGCCCATATCACGTTTCTACTTAAAAAATGACCGTTTTGACAACTTCAACTTTATGTTAATCGATTTAAATTAATTAAAAGAAAGATTCACCTCCACCCCCGGATGGAGGTTTTCAGCGCCTTTCGTAAAAATCGTGACAAGTTTTCCGGACGACTCTTTTCCGGTACGTCAAAAATAGCCTCGTCCGTCCAGTTCCGTAGAGCCCGAGAGTACTTGTGCGTACAATTATTGCGCCTTTTGTAAAAGAAACACGACAAAGGGTTTTTCCGGGACGCATTTCGGTACGTCAAAATTTTTGCTCGCCCCCCGCGCGGTTCTATAGCACGCGTACGTTTTGAGGTTGAACCGATCGGACGAAAATTACCCGAGCTATAAAAAGAAAAAACCATGTATTTTTGGATTTTCCAAAATATGGCCAACATTTTCAAAGAAACAAAACTAATTTAGTATAGGGCCGTCACCTCAGATGCGGCCCTCTGAGACGCCATTGGAATCGCTCCAAAAAGAAATGGCTTGAAGATATTGATGAACGTCTTCGTTTCTATTTCAAAAGTCTCCCCCCCCCCCCCCCCTCTAACAGTTTCATTTGCGGCGTCCCACCTCAAAACTGCTCAAAATTCGGATTCGTACCGAAAAAGTAATACATTTCAATGAAAATAAGGTTTAGATATTATAACACTCGACATTCCCCCCCCCCCCCTCCCAACCCCTCCATCACCCTCACACTTTGTCCTCCATTCCCTCGTTGGTTCCGTTGAGGCTAAAACACATGTATTTCCCAGAACAAAAAATTTGACTTGGCCCCCCCCCCTCCCCTCCCTTCCAAAAGACCGCTTCTGCTCCAACCTAAAGGAAGTCTGTCCCAAAATGTTGTTCCATGTCGCCCCCATGGACATTGCCCTCTTTGGCCATATAATAAAATGCAATTAAATTGCTTGAAGAATTGATGAAAGTTACATTTCATTTCGTACTCCCCCCCCCTACCCCCCACAACAGGCCATTGCTGCGTCCACTCAAAAAACAGTCCTCAAAATTCGGATTCGTACCGAAAAAAGTTAATAAATTTCAATGAATAATCAAGTTTAGATATTATAAAACTCGGACTTCCCCCCACCCAAACCCCCGCCATCACCCCCACCACTTTGTCCTCTCGATTCCCTCGGTGTTCGTTGAGGCTAAACAAATTTATTTCCCAGAAAAAAAATATTGACTTTTACCCCCCCCACCCCCCCCACCCTTCCAAAGAGGTTGGCTGCCCAACCCTAAAGGAAAAGTTGTCCAAAAATGTCGCATAGTCGCCCCCATGGTCATTGACCTCTTTGGCATATTATAAAATGCAATTATCCTTGTGGTGGACGTCCTTTGATAAACGGTTGTGTTCACTGTGGCAACAAACCTGTATTTTTTTTAAAACCAAATATCGTCTTGGTCCTCCCCCACCCCCACCCCACCCCCCACCCTCCACTGCAAAATCCCAAAAAGAAAGTCGCTAGTACGAAACATTTTAATCGGCCCGAATCGGACGTAAATTGCCCGAGATATAGATAGGGTTTAAAAAAAACATTGCCACAAATTGAATTTATATAATATTTTGACTACTCTAAATCGACCATTAGAACATTTGACTTGTATAAAATGGCAAATAAGTCGATCACGCAACCTAACACTTTAATAATTAATTGTAATTTTGTAAATTTTGAAGTAGGGCCGAAGCGAATTGAAATTATTTTCACACTATATTAATAACTTCGGCAGACCTCGTTGAAGGTGCATAATTATGGTGTAGTTTTGTATTTATGATTATTGAAAATTGAAGTGGGTAGTACATTGTTAGCCCCCCCCCCTTCTTGGCCTTCCCAACCCTCCTTCCGCCAACCACAAGCTTTTACAAACCAAATTAAATTACTATATAATGTCATTTACACATGAACACAAAAGCATGTAAAACGAATGACGTACCACAATCGGAGCATGTAGGGATTAACAATAAATTAAAATTTCCACAACAATGCAAATGAAAAAAAAAGTATAACCCGACCGTGACTCGAAACACGCCGACCCGCGTGATAAACTCGTCATTCTGACCGCTCGACTAAACTGCCGTCGTGGATAAAAAAAAAAAAAAAAAACAAAAAATGCCCGAGTAATAAATGTTACCCTATACACGGCGCGTTGGAAATTTCATCGCAGGAATAATAAAAATGAGTTTATAAATATATTTTTTCGGCGCTTAGGATGTTCAAAACGAAGGTTTGAAAAGGTGTTTTTCGGAATCCTCGAACCTGAATCTGAATTTAAGGACCAACAAAGTGAACCCAAACCTCTAGAGCATTACCGTTTTTTATTGACGTTTAGATTTGCCATGCAACTGTAAAAAGTTGTTTTTCTATGACAAAAAGGCACGCATTGTCAATTTTGTCGGTGTCACTCTACCCTTCAAACGTAACCAAATGCGTGATGTTGGGTATGGGAGGGGGGGGGGGGGGGGGGGGGGGGGGCAATTTTCGTTAAAGCTGAAGAGTGCTTTTCTGCCATTCGTGAATTTACAAAAAATATTTACCAGTGCTTTTATCGTGACCTTGAATGCAAAGTTCAACTTTCAAAAAGGATAGTCCCGGACCGAACTCGAAGGCTTCCACCTAGACCGGGTTCGAACCCAGGTATCAAACAATTTTATTTAAATACCTTCATCCTTCGCTATATTAAAGGAGCCTGGTCGTTCCAAATCGAAACAGAGGAAAGGCAATATTTTTAAGCTTCTTAAAGTGCACCACAAATGTTAAAAATTTAAAACATTTTCGACTTGGGATTTTTTTCCGCGCAATCGGCAATAAGATATCGGATCTTTTTTCTCCTCACACGTTCGCCATTTTGGACATCGGAATTGACAAACCTCGGGCTTCTAACCGCGCATCTAGAATTTATTAGAAAATTTGAAACCGGAAAATCCAAACAATGTCCAAAAATAAGAAAAAACGGGTCGTTTCGAAAAACATGCCCTCGGACGGTTTCGGGTGCGTTTTGGAAATGTCCACCGCGGGGAAGACGAAATAAAAAATTATTGTTTTTTTTTTTCATTTTTCTCGTCGCTAAATAGGGCTCTCCCCAAAACGGCACGCGAGCCCAAAATTGTTCAATCGTCGCCAAGGCCAAAGTATGCTCGCGGGTCCAAAACCATTGCGGTGCCTGTATCCGGAAAGATTCCGAACGCACGGTACCGTCGACGTTCGGGAGTGCGACGCACACTTTGGGCGCGCAACCGTGAATCCAAAAAAAAAATGTTTCCGCCGCGAGATCGTGATTCAAAGACTATTTAGTATAGACAGGCGACGGCTTCTTACATTAAAAAAGGTGGGAAAATTTACAAAGGTTCAATTTGGAGGGTAAATTTGGAGAAGAAAGAACTAGGAGTTTTTAACGCTTCAAAAACGCATTTTATGTTTTATGGTCACTAATTAACTTTCACAGAGTACAAAGAGCTGTATTCTAATCCTGACCATAAAACAAAATAAAACTAAGGTACGATTATTGATACCTGAGTGACATTATAACAGGTACGGAGAACACAGAAAAGCTACCTTAGTGCCGGTCCTTGTTTCAAATAAATGGCCAGAAGACTAAGCAACTAACAAAATGGTGGAAATTTAAAAAAGCAAATAAGGAAATGGTTATTAGAAAATGAGATATAGAACATAATGTGTATTTTGTATGTGTCACCAGATTGAATTAAAAATTGGATTTGTGCATGTTTATACTTTTGTTGATGAAAGTAATAATTTTTGTTTTGGTTTCAATACGAAGATTCAAGACTTACAAAATGTTTGTAAAAATGTAATAACAAATACACCCCCACAGGACAAAGCTACTACGTTAGCTTGTGGGGTTTGTCAATTCGTATTTGTAATTTTTGATCAAAAAAGTTTTCTAAAAAAAAAAAAAAAAAAAACATACTAACTACTACTACTACTTACTACAAATACTACTACTACTACTACTGCCTACTAATACTACTACTTTACTACTACTAATACTAATACTACTACTATACTACTACTCTACTACTACTTAATACTACTACTACTACTACTACTACTTACTACTACTACTACTACTACTACTACTACTATACCAATTCGTCCAGCTTCAATGGGCCAGCGATTCTGCGACAAACGGGTGGGCCTACAACGTTCATATTTTAAAATGGACATTAGGTAATAGTGAGTAATTCTTTTGAAAGAAAAAAGTTTAAAAAATGCTGGAAGGCTTCCAAATAAATGTTTTGAATAAGCCTTATACAGGCATAAAATCAACATGTAACTATGTTACGTGACAATAATCGCCTAAAATTGTTTACAAAAAGCAGTCTTTGGACCCACTATATTTTTCATTCTTTGTAATGGTAATACCATAGCAATTAAATCGACTTTGATAAAATTTATTATATTTTAAACAAATAATTTTGATGGAACTTGAAAAGGTAATGAGATCCCACCATACAAAAACTTGTAAAATACAGCCCAAAACCGTACACACTCAAAAGAAATGAGGGTCTAAAAAAAAAAAGCCAAGCTCATCTACCCTTCCAATTGCGCATTCTCAATTCATAAACGTACAGTGGGCCCGTAACACATCCTTTTAAAAGCTTGGCAAAATAGAATTTTCATGACCATTAAGTTAAAATTAATTAGAAAAAAAAGAATTTGGATGGAAAAATATTACGTTTAAATTAATAGGTTTCAAATTCTATTTTGCCAAGCTTTTCAAGATATGTTACGGTACACTGTACGTTTATAATTAAGAATGCGCAAATGAGGAAGGGAAGATGAGCTTGGCCCTTTTTTTTAGATCTCATTTCTTTTTTGAGTGTGTAAGGTTTGGCTGTATTTTTACAAGTTTTGTTATGTGTGGAATAAGTCTACCACACCAACTCTATTTCTTGTTCAATATTCAACCATTCCAAGCAATTTAGCATATTTCTTCTTCACTTAATTACTTAATTAATCGGTAAGTAATAGGAATTTTGTTTCGTGACATAAACATTTTGGATTCATTGGCATTATGTTAGTAAAGTGGTATAATTTTTATGCAAACTATCGAGTTTAGGTATACATAACAATACATATGTCAAAAGTGGGATTTTTACTAAAATGAAATTTAAAATCTGTGATTAATTATTAAATTAATTAATATTTTCATAACATTTATTCGTCTTAAAAACTAGCTTTTAAAATGATACCAATGTCGACCACATTGTGTTAATTTTTTACACAATTAATTTAGATTATTGCCATTAATTTGAATAATTGAATTAATTAAATTAATGGAAAGTGATTGGAATTAATTTTTGGAACAAATATTTTTTTTGGTTCGTTGTGTCATATTGTTCTTGTGTGATAAAATAGGTGACTTTTGGTGCGTCCCAAAGAACTTTTTAATTGGGGATTTAATAAAATGCTTAATTTCATTAATTAATTAATCAATAAGTTACAAGAATTTCTTTTCGGAACTTAAAAAATTTTGGATTTATTGGGGTTGGCGGTTATTTTTTAGCGAGCGAAGCGAGCGTCTCCACTTGACTCTTATGGCTCGAATGTCATTTTTTTTTTTTTCTTCTGTTACTGCTTCGATACAGGTCGCACCGGTTTCTCTAATCGACCTGAAATTTTGCACACATGTACATACCACCTAGGCGGGTTGCTGTAATGGTTTTGTGGCAAAATCGTTTCAAAAAGTTAAAAAGTTTACATTAAAGTAATCGAAGTTTTTTTTTTCAAACTAAACGCAACAAAATCTGAGGTGGCCAAATCATTTAGAATGTCCGTCCGATCATGAATATGTTATTTTATTTTGATCCGATAAGTAGTGTAGATGGAAATTACATTTTAACAAAGTCCCTTACCATGGCAACGGAAAGTCGCACAGCTTTTTTGGCTCATGGATAGCGGTTCAAACGGAGGCTCGGATCGAGTTGAAATTTTGACCATCCGCAAGTTTTGTTCCCGATTGAATGCCATTAGTTTTGTGGCAAAATCGTTCAAAAAGTTATAAGTTCATTAAAGTTAATCTAAAGTTTTTTTTTTTAAACTAAACGGCGACAAAATTGAGGTAGCCAAATCATTTAGAATGTCCGTTGTCCGTCCCGGTCCACGAATATGTTAATTTTTTTTTTTGATCCGATAAGTAGTGTAGATAGCACCTACAAACAACAAAAGTAACGTTACCATGGCAACGAAAAGTCGCACAAGAATTCTGGGTCACTATGTACTGCCACCTAGAAAAAATAAAGAGTAAAATAGTTTTCCCAAAGAAATGATGTCAAGGTCCTCTAGATGGCGGGGGATTTTATCCATTCTCTCCTATTTCTACAAATTTTCAGCTCAATGGGTTCAAGACCTAAAAGACTATTGGTATGTAACATTAGGGGAATGTCGTACTCGGGTCGTGTTTGCACGTACCGGTTGCTCGCTTTAACAAACGCGTCCAAACCCGAGCGTTTTTCCCAGTAGTATATTCTGAAATGTTATGACAATCTAGCGAGTTCTACGTATAAAAAAATTATATACATTATAAACCAAAAAAAAATGCTATAATTTTCAATACATTTTAAATAATTTTATAAATATAATTGAAACTATTTGTATTTACGGTAAAAATTTTTACGACATTTTTTTGTAGAGCATTAAAATCCCATTAAAACAATACCTGGTTTATCCAAATCCAATAATTTTCTTCTTGAGTTACAGAATTATATGGCGGCCATCTTGAGGACGCCAGGACAGGTGACTTATTTGCTACCATGCGTGTCCCCCTTTAAAATAATTAAACGAGGGAGCGGAGCGACTGAGTGTCTCCATTCAACTCAAAACCGATCTCATTCTGTGATTCTGTCTGTCTGTACGTCGAAAATCACCGAACCGCTGAACAGATTGCGCGAAATTTTTAAACAGACATCCGGCACGAGTTTACTGAGAACTGTTAACAAAATCAGCTAGATCCATTTCGATTTAATCCCTGATTTTTTAAATATCGATGCCATTTGTTTAGTAGCAGCTAGTGGGAACGAAATCTACGTGTCTGCCATGGCATAGTGGTAAGCATAGAGCCTACCGCACGGAGGGTTGGGGTTCGATACTTGTTAGTTTTTAAACTTTTTTATATTTTTATACCTACATATTATTTTTGAGGGATGTGTGATGGGAAATAAAAATTGGGTGATTTTGTTTTATCTTGGAAATTTGTTAATGTTTCACTCTAATACGTTTTGAACACGATTCGCATTTTAAATGTTCAATTTAAACTAGGAAAACGCCAAAGTCGATGTTTAAACGAGTGTGTGAGCCAAGTGTTGAAGTACCGGGAACATCGCCCTTTTCTCCCATATACCTAAGCACGATCTAGCCCAGTATGGGGAATGATACCGGGTACAAATACACATGGCTCACTCACTCGTTTAACAACGACTTTGGCGTTTCCCTAGTATTCTAAAATATGTCTTTTACCAGCTCCTAAATTTTGGTGCTGGTTTCCGGATTTGAAATGTTTTAAACGCTTGTTCCACGGTCTAACAGGGTCCACTATATACCTAACTAGGAAAACGCTCAGTTAGACGCGTTGTTGAGCGAGCACCGGTACGTGCAACATGACCCGAGTACGACATTCCCATAAGGCCCACCACACAGTGTAGGCCTAACTGGATATTGAAATTGTACACTATATACTATTCCAACATCTTTGCATTGTTGAGCGAGCGAAGCGAGCGTCTCCACTTGACTCTTATGGCTCGAACGTCTGTTTTTTTTTTTTTTTTCTCTCTCTCTCTGTTACTGCTTCGATACAGGTCGCACCGTTTCTCTGATCGACCTGAAATTTTTCACACATGTACATACCACCTATGCGGGTTCCTGTATAGTTTTTGAACAAAATCCGATCGTTGGTTATAAAAAAAAATAAAATAAAAAATAAATAAAATAAAAATAAAAATAAAAATGTTCCGATCGTTGTGAAATTTTGCAGGGTCAATAAGTACACCATTCTCTCCATATTTTCAAACTTTTAGCTAAATCGGTCAAGACGTTAAAGACTTATTGGTAATCAAATTCGAAAAATGATGCTAAAAAATGAAGAAGGCAGTGAAGATACAAAGATACACTTTAGAAGGCATGACGTGAATTAGTACAATGCAAAGATGTTGGAATAGTATACAGTGAACAATGTCAATATCCAGTTAGGCCTACACTGTGTGGTGGGCCTTATGGGAATGTCGTACTCGGGTCATGTTGCACGTACCGGTGCTCGCTCAACAACGCGTCCAACTGAGCGTTTTCCTAGTACTAATTCACGTCATGCCTTCTAAAGTGTGTCTTTGTATCTTCACTGCCTCCTTCATTTATAACTTCATTTTTCGAATTATGATTTCCAATAAGTTTTAAGGTCATGACCGATTTAGCTGAAAATTTGGAAAATAGGAGAGAATGTTATACTTATTGACCCTGCAAAATTTCATAACGATCGGAACATTTTTTTTTTTTTTATTTATTTTTTTATTTTTTATAACTAACGATCGGATTTTGTTCAAAAACTATACAGCAACCCGCCTAGGTGGTATGTACATGTGTAAAAAATTTCAGGTCGATCAGAGAAACGGTGCGACCTGTATCGAAGCAGTAACAGAAAAAAACAAAAAACAAACAAACAAACAAACAAACAAAAAAAAAAAAACAGACATTCGAGCCATAAGAGTCAAGTGGAGACGCTCGCTCAACAAGCAGCTCGATATAAGAATCTAGTGGACCCTGGTTCTAGGGCGGTAGTGCAGTGGCGCGATCTGCGCGGAGCTTTGCGTGAACAAGCCAATTGCCAATTAAATATACCAATTTACGATACTAGAAAAACGCTCAGTTGGACGCGTTGTTGAGCGAGCACCGGTACGTGCAACATGACCCGATACGACATTCCCATATGTTACATACCAATAAGTCTTTTAGGTCTTGACCGATTTAGCTGAAAATTGTAAAATAGGAGAGAATGGAAAAAATCCACCGCCATCTAGAGGACCTTGACATCATTTTTTTGGGGGAAAATATTTTAACTCTTGTTTACTTTAGGTGGCAAAAATAGTGACCAGAATTCTTTTGCGACTTTTTGTTGCCAGGGAACGTTACTTTTGTTAAAAATTAATTTCTATCTCACTACTTATCGGATCAAATGAAAAAACAATTCGGACCGGCGGGCTTTCCCAAAAGATTGGCTACCTCAGATTTTTTTTGGTTTAGTTTAAAAAAAAACTTTTGGGTTAAATTTAATGTAAATTTTTAACTTTTTGAACCGGTTTTGCCCCCAAAAAATAATGGCATTCAATCAGAACGAAAATTTGGGGTGGTCAAAAATTTAACTCGATCCGAGCCTGTTTGACCGCTATCATGAGCCCAAAAAAGCTGTGGACTTTCCGTTGCCATGGTAACGGGGTTTTTTTATAAGTAATTTCCCTCTACCTACTTACGGACAAAATTAAAAAAACAATTCTTGATCGGACGGACATTCTAAAGATTTTGGCCCCCTAGTTTTGTGCCGTTTTTTTTAAAAAAAAACTTTGATTAACTTTAATGTAACTTTTTTTAAATTTTTGAACGTTTTTTCCCCAAAAACATACAGCAAAAACCCCCAGGTTATTACTGTGGCAAAATTTGGTCGATCAGAGAAACGGTGCGACCTGTATCGAAGCAGTAACCGAAAAAAAAAATCAATAAAAAAAAAAACAGACATTCGAGCCATAAGCGTCAAATGGAGGTCGCTTCGCTCGCTCAATATTAGCTGCAAAATTTTTAAATCGTCTATGAATTTTGGGGAAATTTAATCCATTATACAACAAACAGAAAAAAGGCCAGTTGGGGGCGCGTTTATAAGCGACAGTTTCTAGGCTAGACCCCACATTTCACTTTTTTACTAGGAAAAAACGCTCAGTTGGACGGTTGTTGAGCGAGCACCGTACGGAACATGCCCGAGTATGAATTCCCCTAAGGGCCCACCCCACTGTAGGCCTAACTGGGTATTAACATTGTACACTTATCAATTCCAAAATCTTTTGCATGTTGAGCGGCGAAGCGGCGTCTCCCTTGCTCTTTGGCCGAATGTCTGTTTTTTTTTTTTTTTTTTGTTAAATGCTTCGATAAGGGCGCACCCTTTCTCTGATCGACCTGAAATTTTTCCCTGTCATACCACCTAGGCGGGTTTCTGATAGTTTTGTGGCAAAAACGTTAAAAAGTTAAAAAGTTTCATTTTAAATTAATCGAAAGTTTTTTTTTTCAAAATAAAAGGGAAAAAAAAAATCTAGGTGCCTCATTTGGGAAAATTCCCCCGATCACGAAAGGGTTTTTTTTATTTTGACCATAATAGTTATGGAATTAAAAATTTTAACAAAACCCCCACCCTGGCCCCCGGGCACGTGGTCAGGGGCCACCCCCCCCACCTAGAAGTAATCAAAAACACTATCGGGAAGCGTTATTATTTGTAAACCAAAAAGTTAAAAGGAAATGATTCAAGGTCTTTAGATGGCGGTGGTTTTATCCCCCTCCTATTTTTTAAATTTTCAGCTAAACGGTAAGACCTTAAAGACTTTTTGGTATGTAAATTATGGGAAGCTTCTCGGGTGGTTGCACGTACCGGGGCTCGTCAACAACCTCCCCAAATGAGCGTTTTTCCTTTTTAATTCACGTCATCCTTTTAAAGTTGTTTTTTTATCTTTACGCCTCCTTATTTTTTAAAAAATCATTTTTCGAATTTTTGTTACCAAAAAGTCTTTTTAAATTTTTACCGATTTGGCTAAAAATTTTGGGAAAAATAGGAGAAAATGTTGTACTTATTGACCCGGGCAAAATTTTCATAACGATCGGAACATTTTTTTTTTTTTTTTTTATTTTTTTATTTTTTTTTATTTTTTATTTTTTATAACCAACGATCGGTTTTTGCCACAAAACTATACAGCAACCCCCCTAGGTGGTATGTACATGTGTGCAAAATTTCAGGTCGATCAGAGAAACGGTGCGATCTGTATCGAAGCAGTAACAGAAAAAAAAAAAAAAAAAAAAACAGACATTCGAGCCAAAAGAGTCAAGTGGAGACGTTTCGCTTCGCTCGCTAAAAAATTTTAAAACTTGCGACGTGCGCTGTCCACAGGGCCATGTTTCCAATATTATTTATTATTGCCAAGTATTTGGGTAAACCCGTGTGTAAACCTTTACTTTGTGGATAAAATCCACCGCCATCTAGAGGACCTTGACAAACTTGGAAAACTATTTAAATTCTTTGGTGACAAAATATACACTCTTCCTCGAAAGTATTTTGATTACTTCTAGTTGGCAGTGCATTAGAAACTTTGCGCGGTCTTTTTTGTTGACATGGCAACGTTACTTTTTTTATAAGTTGTTTCCATTAAAACTACTTATCGGGGCAAAATAAAATTAACATTTCGTGACCGGACGGACATTCTAAATGATTTGGCCACCTCAGATTTTGTCGCCCTTTTTGTTTGAAAAAAAAACTTTTGGTAACTTTAATGTAACTTTTACCTTTTTGAACGATTTTGCCACAAAACTAATGGCATTCAATCGAGAACGAAGCTTGCGGATGGTCAAAATTTCAACTCGATCCGAGCCTCCATCCGAACGTTTTGGCGGACATACAAACTGATGGAGCTTGCAACTTGATTTAGGTGTCCTGTATCATTGCTGTGATCAGTTTGACATGAAATTTTTTAAATAATTATATATCTGATATAATTAATATAATTGAGTCAAGATTTGAACACAAAAATGAAGATTGAAAACCCAAGAATAAAGGGTTTCGCGTTCGGTGGTTTCTTCCGCGAAAGTTTGATTATACTCCCTGATTTGCTGTTCCTGATTTTTGGCAAACCTCATATTCGTTTGAGTGGGATCGTCCCAATAATCAGTTTTTTTCTTTTCGTTTTTTCTTTTTAATGTTTTTTTTCTATTTTTTCTTTTCTTTTCTTTTCATTCCCACCCATTTTTAATTTGATTCATTCATTAAATGCATATAATATCTTTAATTGTTCCAAAATTCT